>QEPC01000529.1:3937460-3947992 GCA_003113815.1 Sphenodon punctatus | reverse complement strand
AAGAAACGAGGGAGAGTGAGGGAGGGGACAGAGGAAGAGCGGAGAGCACGTGCAGGAGTGCGTAGGGAGATTAGGTCCGAGAGGTAAGGGGGAGCTTGGTCGTGGAGTGTTTTGAATGTGAATACCAGGAGTTTAAACAGGATACATTCAGGAAGGGGGAGCCAGTGAAGAGAGAAGAGGAGAGGCTGCACATGGTCGAAGCGACGGGCAGAGTGAATGACTTTGGCAGTGGAGTTTTGGATTGCGATAAGGGGGGACAGGTGAGAGCAAGGGAGGCCAGCAAGGAGGAGGTTGCAGTAATCAAGGCGAGAGATAACCATGGCATGAACAAGGGTTTTGGTCGAGGAGGTAGAGAGAAAGGGGCGGATCCAAGCAATGTTATGGAGGGTGAATCAGCAGGATTTGTCAACCGAGTCAATGTAAGGTTTAAAAGAGAGGTGCATGTCAAAGATGAAGCCCAAGCTGCGGGCTTGGAGAACAGGATGGATGGTGACTCCATTGATGCAGATGGGCAGGTTAAAGGGAGAGGAAGAGGAGGGAGGAAAAATGAGGAGTTCGGTCTTGGCCATGTTGAGCTTGAGTTGACATCGGGACATCCAGGCGGAGATATCAGATAGGCAGTTGACGAGGCGTGGGCGGACAGAAGAGGAGAGAAAGGGGATAGAAAGATAGAGTTTGGTGTCATCAGCGTAAAGATGATATTGGAATCCGTGGGAGGCAATAAGTTTGCAAAGGGACAGGGTGTAAATAGAGAAGAGGAGAGGGTCAAGGACAGAGCCTTGGGGGACCCCAACTGAGAGGGGGAGGGAGGAGGAGCTCGACTCAGGGAGGTCTTCCTGTATTCAGACCTGGTGACCTTCCAGAGGGAATGCAAGATCATTCTATTCTGTCGGGCTTTTGGCAGCAGGGATTGAATATGGGGAGTTGTTGGGGATGTTTGGGGAAGGGTTAGGGATGTGAGGGAGGATAGATGGAGGAAATGGAGAAGTGGTATTGGGTGGGTGTTGTGAGGAGGTTGGGGTGGCTTCAGGGTTTGGGGGGATTATGTTTGTATTTTTAGGTTTATCTTTTACATGTGTTTATCCTTTTTTATATGGTTTATTTTGTAAGTCACCTTGAGCCTTTCTAAAGGAACGGCAGGATATAAATCTAAATAAATAAATAAATAAATAATACCTGCATTTTGGGGCACCTCCAACGAGCACCCAATGGGTTTAACTGGCCCCCATTGTGTGCGCAGATGCCAGAAAATGCAGGCATTACTAGACTTTCTGAGGTACCATGGCAAGCCCCAGGAATCCAAACCCAGCTTCTGCCCGCACATGTTGTTCTCCAGGCCAACTCCCTGACCAGCTGCTTCCCCAAGTCCCAGCTGCTTCTCACCTGCTGCTACTCAGCTGAACCATGCCCTTCCTGCTCAGCCTTTTCTGTGCTGGTGGAGGGCAGGGGGTGAGGAGACCTCTTCCTGTGTGCCATGTGCAAACCACACAACACAACCCACATGCACTCCCACTATGACCTACAGCTGGGGAGAGTGAAGGTCATATGCTGGAAGAGTCCTCCTAGCCCCCCAGCTCCTAAAAAGCTGAGTAGCAAAACTCCAACTCAACTGAGCAGGATGTCTCGGAAGGAGCAGCTGGAGTAGTGGCTTGGACTTGAAGCAGACCGGGAAGAGTGCAGGTAGCCCATCAGGTCATGTTCAGGCACCACTTGCTGCCCAAATGCAATCGGGTGAGTCAGACATCCCAGATTCACTGGATGTTTTTGTGGGTGCTCGTTTGCAGCTCTAGTTCCAACTTGGCAAATGGGCGGAGGCAGGAACCGTGCCACATGCTGTGTGCTTAGACTCACCACCACTGCTGCTCCAAGAACAGGTCCCGCTTCTGTGCGGGGCAGGAGGCAAGTACGGTAGGGAGCGAGGAGGGGAGGAACTAACTGTGCAGGGCTTGGCTGACTCCTCTGGGACCCGCCACCGTCAGGCAAAGGTGACTTCCCTCGATCCCTCCCTCCATGGCAATGGCAGCTTCTCCTGACTATGCCATTTGCTGACAGGCAGGTAGGGAGGTCTGTTCACTCCTGGTTGTGCCATCAGCTGACAGGCAGGTAGGTCTGCTCAGCCCCAGCCTGCACCATCAGCTGACAGGTGTCTGGCGGCCACTGCTCTTGGGCCCGATCCTTGCTGACATCATGGCCTTTTCCACAATGCTGGTGGAACTCACTATGCACAGAAGCTGCACAGGACCTAACAGAAAGGAGGGTGCACAATAGTCCATATTAGCCTTCACCCACACTGCATCAACCACCTTTTCCAGATGATGCATCAAGTAGCAGCCAGTTGCCTGCCCCCTGGCAGAATTGGGTGACTATCTGGTGGCCACCTAACGATGGGCAGGTGAATCGCAGGTTAATTCTGGCTAATGTGGGCTACTGTCTCATTTGTTTTCACCCTGTGATAGAGTAGAAATAGAGCCTTCTATCATTTACGGGGACTACTGGCAGACAAGAATACAAACTCTGATGACTTGGTTACATGGAATGTATACAAACTCAGGATGTGGTGTATATGGAGAGAGAGAGACAGTCTGCTACTCTGCAGAGATCCCAAAGCAACATAGTACATTTACCATAGTTCATTACCATGTCACTAGTGCAATTAATGACCCTAAGGCTGCTTTTAAACGAGGAGCACTGAAGCGCCTCCTCAACGCCGCGATAAAGCAAAGCCGCCGGAAGTGACGTTCTCCCCGTTGCTGGCGGCATCGGCGGCTTGAGTCACGTGGCTTTGGAGCGGCACGTTCTTAAGCCAGATAATTGAAGTCTTAAGAACGCACCGCTGCAAAGCCCCATGTCTCCAGCCGCCGCCGGCAACGGGGAGAACGTCAATTCCGGCGGCTTTGCTTTAATGCGGTGTTTGGGAGGCGCTTCAGCGCGCCCTCATTTAAAAGCAGCCATAGACCATGAGTGGGTTTGGGGATCTGAAGGGAGGGACTGGGTGGGTGGGTGCTGATTTGAATCCCGGTGTGAAAAAGGAAGCTAGCTCAGGAGTGCGCTGGGATTGAAAGCTCCTGAAGCCCCCAGACTCTTGTGAGACCTAGGAGTTTGCATCTGCCACATGTCTTTTGCTGGGAAAGGAGGGGGGCATGCCCAATAGCACCCCTCCCCATCTCAGCAGTGGTTGCACCAAGTCCCAACCAGGTCGGTTGGGGGTGCTGAGCCAAGTCAGAGCACTGAGCCTGGTAACACCCTCTGCAGTTCCATTACCAGAGATCTAGGGAGGGTGCAGGTGGGTCAATTTATTACATCCCCAGGAATCTCTAAATACCCTGGGGGTTGCAACATCTCTTTTAAAATGTAACTTAACATGAAATCAGTTTGGACATATAAACATGTTAGAAAGCCTAGTTGTAAAAATGCTTTCTGGCCAAGTTCAGAACTGCGCCAGTGAGCACAGATTTTGTCCAACTACAGAACAGTAGCCCCAAGTCCCTATTTGAAAAAAGACAGAAAAGAATACATCTTTCAGATGGAATTCTGAAGTGTCTCTCTTTAGCAGATCAAAGGCACACATTGTTAGATTAAACATTCTAAACTTTCTCTTCCAGCCTCATCTCTGCTCTCCAGGATCTGAGCGCTTGTTTACAGAAATACAGCTCTTTGAGCTGTTCTTTTGCAGCAGAGCAGAACCTAAATTCAAAGATTTCCCCAGTACATTTAAATTATTGTGGCGGGTAGGAGACTGAAGGAGAGCATGGCGTAAAGCAAGGGTGAGGAAACTTTTCCCTTCCAGATGGCAGTTTGAAAATTAGTACAAGCTCCAAGGGCCACGTAGAAGTTGGGGTAAGGTATTTATTTATTTATTTAATTTATTTATTTATTTTTTCAATTTGTATCCCGCCCCTCCTGCAAACAGCTCGGGGCGGCTAACAAGTTCATCATAAAAACAATTTATATTTAAAAAATACTAAACAATTCATAAAAACACTACAATAAAACAGGCTGAGATAAAAATAATAAATAAATAAGGGTGGGGGAAGATAAAACACCCCTAACCCACCTCACCCCCCTCCCCAAAGGCCTGAGCGAACATCCAGGTCTTACAAATTCACCAAAATGTCATAAGGCTTGGGGCCAGGCGAGCTTCCTCTGGGAGGGTGTTCCAAAGGCATGGTCTGGCCAACGAGAATGCCCTCTCCATTGTGGCCACCCACTTAACACGGGGAACCTCCAAGAAGGCACCCCCAGTGGACCGAAGGAGCCTCTCTGGGGCGCAGAGAGTGAGGCGGTCCCTGAGGTATGAGGGGCCCAGACTGTGAAAGGCCATGTATATTAACATCAATACCTTGAACCTAGATTGGCACGCTATCGGAAGCCAGTCCAGCTGTCTCTTATACACATCTAGATGTGTATAAGAGACAGGGTGCAGAGAGCTAAACACATGTGAAGCCTCCTGTGCAGCTGCCACACTGCCCCACTCTCTGGGTTCGGCAGAGGAACCAATCACACAGGCAAGACTCAGGCCCAGGAGCAGTGGCTGCTGCTGGCTGTCAGAAGCAGTATTGCGCCCGTGAAAAGCAACTGGCAGCAACACATCACTCCTAGACTTCGGACCAGAACAATCCCATTCTTGGGCTGTATATCGTCCCATCCCCATCTCAAGGCACTGTCAACCCTACCTGATGCCCCGTGGCTAGTGGCCAGGGTGCAGAGAAAGCTCAGAGAGCACCCCGAAGACCAGTCCCCCTTGCCTGGAGATGGTGGATCCCCAACTAGACCTGCAGCGGGTAGTACATTTGTTACCCACAGTAATTCCATTTGTTTCCCCTCTTGTTCAACGTGCATATGCAGCCAGTGGGGGAGGTCATCCAGAGGCTTGGGGAGAGGTGCCATCAATATGCTGATGATACCCAGGTCTACCTCTCTTTTTCATCTGACTCAGGCTGCAGTCTCGGTGCTTACCCACTGATTTGCTGCGGTGCAGGATGGGATGAGCGTGAGCTGACTGAGGTTGAATCCTGTTAAGACTGAGGTGATGATGGTTGGTCGGTCTTGTGCCCTGGAGGGGATTGAGACTTCTCTTATTGATGAGGTCAAGCCCCCTCTGGTTGATTGGGTTAGCAACCTCGGAGTGCTTCTGGATCCCTTGCTGCACCTGGATTGTCAGGTTGTGGCGGTGGCTCATCCATGCTTTTATAACCTCGAGGCTAGACTATTGCAATGCACTCTATGTGAGGCTGCCCTTGGTGACAGTCTGGAGGCTGCAGTTGGTGCAGAATGTGGTGACTCACCTCCTTATGGTGATGGGTCACCACAAGTACATAATACCAGTGCTCTGTATGCTTCACTGACTGCTGGTAGTCTTCTGGGCCCAAATCAAGGTGCTGGAGATGACCTTTAAATCTCTAAATGGACTGGGCCATAGTTCAAGTGGTAAGAGTGCATGCTTTGCATGTATAAGGTCCCAGGTTCAATCCCCAGCATCTCCATTTCAGGATTCCTAGTAGCATGCCTAGGGGAGGCCTCTGCTGGGGGCTTGGAGGGATTATTATTATTATTATTATTATTAAACATTTATAAAGCGCCAGTAACAACCTGGCGCTGTACAGAACATATAATCAGCTGCGGTCCCTACCTGTGGCTTACNGGTAGCTGGCGAATGCACCCACGTCCAATGATGGTTTCTTCAGCAGGGGGTGCACCACAGTCTTCTTGAGTCTAGGCGACAACCTTCCCTGCTGCAAGGACGCATTGATCACCCTCGCCAGCACCATTCCCAATGTCTCCCTGGAGGCTTTCACCAGCCAGGACGGGCATGGATCGAGTTCACAACTGGTGGCTCACACAGACCCCAGGACATCCACCGCATCAGTTGGTGTCACTTCCTGAAACTCCCCCCACAAAGTTGGACCAGACGAGGCCTCTACCCCCTCGCGCTCTCCACCTACTGCCCCTAATCCAGCATCAAAGTCGCTCTGAATCCAAGAGATCTTGTCTGCGAAGTAGGTGACAAACTCCTCACAGTGGGCCTGGGACAAGTCCCCATCCAGGCGGAGGGAGGGGTATACTCCGAAAGAAGAGGGCCCAGATTGGACTGTGCCATGGACCGGTCCCCTATCTTTGTCTGAATGCCCTCATCTCTTCTCCCTTACCCTGAGCTCAGTCTTTCTGTATTTGGCAATAGGAACTAAATCTAAAGGGCCAGATCCAGAAACTGGAAAGGGACCACATAAAAACTAGTCATGGGCCACATTTGGTCTCCAGGCCTGGGGTCTCCCTCCCTGGTGTAAAATTTGCTGGATGGGAGGCATCACTGTGTGTTAGAATGTAAAAGCAGATACTGAGTATAGGGTTATGAACAAACTATATGTTATAAACTGAGTAGATGCTCCTAAAGAGCTGAGTAAGAACAGATAATATTCCAAGCTGCATAAATGGAGCTGTCACTACACCCACATGCCATCCTAACGCCAGCTGCTTGAGAGAATTTCAGACCCCTACCACCAGTGTGATGCTTTTGCTAGCAGAACGCTGGCTGCAAGTGCCATGCCGATGACTAGTTGTTGCGAAGCAGTGGCCTTTTAAAAAATTCTGATATATTTGCTAATGAGATTGGAATTTTGCCCTCTCATCTATTAGTGTGCATGCTGACTTGTGTGTGGATGCTGGTGGTGGGGCGGGGGAGGGGAGGGGGGTTGTTGTCTTTTTTAACAGCAGGGTAATGGAATATTTTGCTTGATCATGGATTGTGCTCTTTGATAAGTGACGCATATAAAGTGTTTCATGATACGGTTGTGTTGCTGTGCTCTGAATAGGCTGAATGTGTGGGGTTGACAGGCTTGGTTTTTGTTTTGTTTTTGTTTCTCCACTTCTCACTCATGAATTTACTTCATTGAAGTCCACAAATCACAAACTCTTTCCCAGTACCAGTGTAAGAAGAATAATGTAGAGCCCTAAAAGTTACAACAAATCTCCTTCTTTTAGGTTCTCAGAGTTCTCTGTCTCTCCGTATCCTTGCCCAGCTGGAATCTATTTGGCCTTTTTTGCAGGGCTGCCCTTAGGATTTATGGGGCCCAGGGCAAAGATAAAATATGGGGCCCCTGGTGGCGGCAACCTCTCTGGTGCTCTGAAGGGGGTCATGTTTGGGGCCTCACTGAGAGGGAGTGGTGCCCACACAACCTGTGCTGGTGAAAATAGAGGCCGCTGCTGGGCCCTCAGAAAGATGAGAACCTGGGGTGGCTGCCCCAGGTCGCCCTGTGGGAATGTCGGCCCTGCTTTTTTGCTCATATAAGTGTTCTGCCTGGGCCTTCCTAGCCCAGACACCTTCCTGTCAAACTTCAGTCAAGTCCTCTGACCTTTGCCAGCCAGTTTGTAGTATGTGGCCCTGAGGTAATCTCCCAACCAATGGCCCTGCTCTGGAAAATTTTGAGGTGAGCTCCAACTCATAGGAACAGTTCTAGCTTAAGCATTGCTTTTTCCTTGTGGTCTCCACTCTGAGAGAAACCTTTGCAAAGCTTTTTGGCCTCAGCTGGTCCCTTGTCTCAGCTGAAACAATTGTAGCTGCAGGTGGTCCCAGTCATGGCTGCCCAAAGGACTGTATCATTCCAAGCCTATGCCTTGGGGGAAGAAAGAGGGAATCTCTCAGTGCCTTATTCTGCATTAACTTAGGGTACCCCATTAGAGGGTTTGTTTTATAATTATTATGCATGCACGCAGGGCAATGTTGAAGGGTGCTTTTAAATACATGATACAAAGAAGACTTCACTTTGAAACTTTCCAAGTGTCCTCTCTAATGAGGAGTCCTCAGGCTGTTTAGCTAATAACAATAAGCCCAGGATGTTTGTGTTGCAAATAAGCAGTGTGAACTATTCAATATGATTGCAGAGGTAGAGTTTCAAAGCAAAAAAATGGCACTTATTCCTCACTAATTTCCAGTGTAAGATAGACACTTTTTGCCTTTGAAAATCTACTGCAGAATAACTGGGAAACGCTGTTTATATAACTATTGTGTCTAGGTGTAGGGCTGAGTAGCACTGTGCGTGCAGTGCCCGTAGGCTGAGACAGCATTTTAACACTTTAATTGATGAGGATAATTAATGATGACAATGAGAAAGCATGATCTGAGCCTTCTGAAATGCTAAGAACCGAAGCAGGGCAAGACTGTTGCACAGGTTGAGAAAGGAAGACACATATCCTTCAAGCTCCTGCACCACAAGGGACTCACTCGGTGAGGATGCAATCTGATGAGAAGGGGAGAGGAGGTAAAATCATTTCTGTCTGCATCCATTTCTCCAACCAAAGAGCGTGACTAGAGTCACTGCTTATCTACTGCTGCATCTGAAAGTCATTACTGCAGTACAGGGAAATCCTTCCCACTCTGCCTTGCACGTATGCACATGCAGAGCAGGTGTGCAGAATAGTTATCAGAATAGCATATCAACAATAGGTGGTTCTACATATTATGGTACCCACAGAGAAAATGTGCTCTGTGATAGTACCCATAATGCCATTCTGAGGCAGAGCAGTTTAACCAAATGGTCAAACGGCTCGGTTTTTATACAGCATCGTATTTGTATGCTGTCACCCTAGGGACTCTGACTGAAGGGGGGAGTCCATCAGGTGGCAGCAAACATAGGAGCTTTCCCTCTGTTCAGTCTCCACAAGTCTGCAGCTCCCAAGTCCAGCTTGGGAAGGAAATTAACAAAGGACAGGAAGCCTGAGTTCACAAACCGAACAATCCCTAGGTTGGGAGTGAAATTATCAAGCACAGCAAGCCCAACTCAGGAGTGAAATAGACAATGGGTGATTTCAGACGTTACGGGCGGCCGGTTCACCACGGTGAATCCCCAGGGGAGTGAACAGAACAACCACTCCCTGGGGTGAAGAAAAGCCCCTAACAGACGTGACGGGACCGGGACCACGGCCGGGAACCGGGCCGACCCATCACGGACCGGGGCAGCACAACAGATGTGCAGCCGATCCCCACCCGTGGTCAAAACTCCCAGAAGGCACCGGGCAGGGGTGGGACATGGACATGGCCGCTGAAGGGCAAACGAAGCCAGACGGCACAAAAGGGAATGCCCACACAAGGGAAACGGGAAGGGAGGGGGGAGGAGGGAGAACAGGCTGACAGGTACCACACACAGCACACGCACACACACACACACAGAGGACCCGCGGCGGGACACACTGCAAGACCACAGGCCCGAGCGCGTGCACACACACACACACACACGCACACACACACACAGGGAAGGTCGGGAAGGGGGGGCAGGGGCGCCCGGAAAACAGCACAAGGAACAATGGGAGGGACGAGGGGGGGCACAGCTAAGGGGCAGGGCACAGGCAGCAGCAACCCCCACAGCACCCCAGTCCACAGAGGCACCCCCACAACACAGGAGCCAGTCTCAGAAAGGGGGGGAGGGACCCCCGGAACAAGGCATGATAGGAGTCCGCACTGCACAGCAAGCCTGGCGGGGAGGGTCCAGGAGGAGAACGGTGGCCCCACAGTCACAGAGGGGCAGATGGAGGGAAGGCAGGTCCGGAGGAGCCCTGATGCAGGTCCAGTGACAGTCCCCCACCCCCCACCTGGGGAAGGAACATGGTCCAGTCCGGGGGAGCCCAAACCCCCAGGTCACACAAGCACCCAAGGGGGGGGTGCAGCAGGTGCCAGGGCCGGTGGGAGCGGACCGGGAGCTGCACATGGACGGGCCGAGAGGCCACACAGAGCGCCACATCCAGCCACTGGAATGGGCAGCTGGGGTGGGGTGGGGCCGGAGGGGGCCGAGGGCCACAGGCAGGGGCAGCAGTGCCCCACGAAGCAGGTGGGAGAACACCACGGTGGAGACAGCAGGGCGGGAGCAGGCAGCGGGGACCGGGACCCCCCCGGCCCAGGGCGGGAGCCCACACAGGGGAATGACACCTGGGGGCCCGGGAGGAGCAGTAGGTGTCACAGGTCGCCACTGGGGGCCACCGCAGCCCCGGGGCCCAGGGGCCCTGCCTGGTGAACCAGGTGGGGCCAATGCAGCAAGCGCCTGTGGTAACCCTGCACGGACATGTGGTGGGCGATCAGGTAGTAGGCCTCGAAGGGATCATGCATGGTGAGAGCCAGCTGGACATCCACATGGGCCCACACTCCCAACAGGGCCGACAGCTCCACTGCAGAAGGCTCCGGCACACAGCAGGCAGCGGAAGGGGGCCAAGGAAGATGTCCCAGCTCCAGCAGCTGATGGTACACTGCCCCACGGGTGCGCTGGTACCCACGGGCCCCGTGAACACAGGAAAAGTAGGACACAGCCAAGGCAGGGCCACCCTCAGCAAGGCACTCCGTGTAGGTGCTCAGACCGCAAACCACCAGCGCAGACACGGTCTCGGACCCGGGCCAGGGCACATGAGAGCACAGCTTCTCCGGGATGTGCCCCTCAGGGAAACGAACCAGCCCCAGGGCCTCCGAGTGCAGCCGGCAATCATGAGCGCTCGCCTCATAACCGAAGTAACACAGTCCAGAGCTCAGGCTCTCAAAGGCACCTGCATGGCTT
>QEPC01000529.1:3899818-3927820 GCA_003113815.1 Sphenodon punctatus | reverse complement strand
CTCCATTCGATTTACCAAGGACATTTTAATTAACCATACCCCCGGGATCCGTCCAGGCCACTCACACCCACCCTTACTTCCAAACAAAAGAAAGGGCCACCAAGGTATAACACATAGGGTATTGTCCTTACAAAGTCCCTACATTGCAGGCACCAAAATCCTCCCTTTTCTGGGAGGCCAGATGGACAAATATGGCTACAGCATTTGCCACTACCTTCTACTTTGTAATGAGAAGTTGCTCTAACTGGGAATAGTCAGACAAGTAGGGATATCTGTGCCACAAAGGAGCTAACCAAGCGTTCCGAGCCTTACCCAGGGGGATGTTGGGTGACCAACCTGGACTCTACTCTTCCGGGACCCCTGCAGTGGCCCCTGATTTCACCAGGACCGGGACTCTCCACTCTCTCACAGCAGGGCCCCAAACACAACCACCAGACTAGAGCCCCATAGGGTGTCTTCAGACATAACACTGTTCAGTGTTCTGAAACACAGTGCCCTACCGTTACAGTGTTTAGATAGACCATCAACACAGTGTTCACCCCAAACACTGATTAAACTGTCAAGACCTGGCAGTTGTTCACTTCCAGTGTTTGGAGTGAACACTGTGTTGACGGTCTGTCTAAACACTGTAACGGCAGGGCACTGTGTTACAGAACACTGAACAGCGTTATGTCTAAAGGCACCCATAGAGGTTGCCTCAGATGGAGACAGGGCCATTGGGAAGGGGATGAGGTCACCAGGGACCCCACATTTTATCTTTGCCCTATGTCCCATAAATTCTAAGGCTGGCTCTGGGTAGAAGGTCAGAGAGAGGATGTTTTTAAATGAGCAAGGCTGGGGGAGGGGGTCCTGCACAGGTGTGGAGCAGTCATTCAAGTGGCGTGCATGTGGAGGGATTCTAATGGGCAGCTGCCAGCGTGCCTACCATGGCGGCAACCTTGCACTTGCTCTGCCACGGACCATAGGGGAGGGGTAAGGGTGCTGGGTTGCCCATTGCAATTGACATGTTCTGGACGTGAGCACTGGGGAACCGGGCTCCCTAGTGCTTGCAGCCAGTTCCTGTGATTTGCAGAGTCTGTGCAGAGTCACAGTTCCTGTGAGCAGCGCACCAGTCTGCTGGCATGGGTGGCCACTCCAGTTCGTATGTGCAGGGGATTCATGGATGCCCATTGCCACACACTTTTTTGCTTTGTCCTGCACAGTGCACTCTGGATTTCTCAGCATTTCACTGTGAGTGGCCATGAGTGAGTGCTGTCTGGCTCATGAGCGCCTCCGGACACCACCTTCAGATGGGCAGTAGGATGAGTGGCTCCTGGGTGGCCATGGCTGGTAGCATCTTATTGAAAAACACCCGGGATCAGGTCCTATGATTTTCAGTTGTACCGAGCTATCATAAATATATTAAAATGTGCCATGGGCATCAAGAGAATCACTGCCAAAACACAGCTTCTGTTTTGCATGCCAAGGAACCCCACGCAGCAGCATCAAACTTACAAAAGAAACTGAAGAAGATTTTGGAGGGTATCAACTAATTACAGGCTCATGGCACTTAGCACAATCTCAGTGGAATTTTGGCTTGATCAAAGAACTAAAATAATTACACAAGGAAGAAAACCCAAAGAACAATTCAAAACAAGCTAGGGAATCTTTCTACTAGGCTGCCAGTATGAATGATCAGGCATGCAGGTTGTGGTTTGTAGAATGAGTCCCGAAAATATAAAGGAGACTAAACGTGGCTGATGGGACATAATCCTTAGTTAAGAATAGAAGAAGTGCTATTGCTGGATCAGACCAATTGTTTATTTAGCCCATTATCCTTTCCCTGACAGTGAACAGCCTCGGTTGCCTCCTTTCCAATCAACATTGAAAATTAAAGAGCAAAATTTCTATCTCTAATCTGCATGTGTAAAGGAATTTCTATCACAATACCTCCATTTAAATTGTTTACAAATGTAGAAGTGGCAAATCAGAAAAGGTATTCAGAATTTTGACAAATTTTAGAAGGCCTATACTCTTGTCCAGCCATTTCTGCCTCAACATCTATATTGATTTTTTGGCGCTTTATAATGAACTAAGGCCATGATTTAACATAATTATAAAGCACATCTTTATTTTAAGGAAACTGAGGAAGTGAATCTTACGTGGCATGCACAAGTGCTTTCCTAAATAATGTTCTAAAAAGGACAGCATGTTCTGGAGAAACGTTTTCGTACTAGAACTTGTAAAAAAATTGACAACAATGTGCCATTTCCACATTTTACAAAGTTCAAGAGTATGGGTGTTTTTACACAAGATGCCCCCATGCATGGATGTCCACTGTCCACATGAGGCAGCACTCATGTAAATTTGGTGCATGGGGGTGTACAGTCCCGTGACCCATGCACTACTTACCCCGTCCATGCACGGAGCACTCCAGGAAAATCCAGAGTGCCCCATACGGGGACGGAGTGGGTGTTGTGTGGACGGGGCAGGTGTCACATGGATGGGGTGGCCATGCATGGGCCACTTGTTTGAAACACCCTCCCATGTACGTTGCCCCCATCCTACACGCCAACCGTGGACCCCCTCATAGCAGCGTTCTTATAAAACCATCCTATATCACTTTCTTATTTGCTGAGTTTTTAATTGAAATTTTATAGAATTTAGTTTTTTTAAACAAAATGATTATCAGCATTTTTTTACAATAAAACTACACACAAAAACATTTCTATCATTTGCCATATTACATTATTAACATTTAACAGCATGTCAAGGGGAAAAAAACTTTGCCAAAGACAAGAAATTTACATTTTTTTACATGATTTGTTTTTGAGAAAAGACAGTATTTGTAAGAAAAATCAATGTTCACAAGGTTTTAGCCAACTGTTACCAGAAGAAAGATAATAAAAGATCAAAAGTTAGTGAACTAGGGGACTGGCTTTTGATTTGTATAATTTTTACTAAAAGAATTGCAACCCTTCCATAATGACCCATATGCATTTTATCTTTCATTCTGAGGAATAATTATGCTGTCAAGGCAAACCACACAAAATAAGCATTATGCATTTCACTTTAGAATAACTCCCACAACTTTTGGTTTCCCCATTACCACTGAGGAAAACACTTTGTGCATGCTATCTGTTAGGGAAAACCATAAGACAAAGTTATTATCACATTTCCTTAACATGAACAAGATCCCAATTTTGAAGTTAGGCAGAAGTGCGACTGCTTTCTATTTTCCCCCAAGGCATTTTGAGACAAGTATATTAAGACAGCTGAAACAGTGAGTTACCATTCATGTTCTTACACCTCCACTCACTGTCTGAGTGTATTTCACTCTGGCTAGTTCAAAGAATGAATGTTCAGAGCCATTCATCAAACTGTCCATGCTGTTTATAGTACCCTACTCTAATCTTAAAGATACATTGTTCTTATTCTAGATGTAATGCCATTTCCCCCTCAGCTGTCTATCTCAACACAGTTATTGGTTTGTTTGAACATGTTACGTTGGACTGGCACATCCCTCTGCTGTGCCCTAAATGAGGGAAGAGATGCTCTAGCTGAAAATCATGGTGTGGACATCAGCATAAAGAACAGAGCTCCTGTATGTGTGAGGCATTACAAGTAGGGTTAAGGGCTAGGTCTATGGATTTTGTCAGGCTATGGTGGAAGTGGGGCTATGGTCACAAAGTGTGAGGTAATGGACATAACTAGTGTGGTGGGGGCAAGACTCTCCTATGCATCATGGCTTTCATCCACTGCTGCATCTTCAACTCCACCCATTCTGTTTCCCCATAAGCACACTAACTCCTACCTTAGCTTGGTGTTTCCCAGTTGTGTGCCAGAGCACACAAGTGCTACTCAGCAGATTGTCAGATGTGCCCTTGAAATTAAGATCATTATAGTTGTTATTAATTATTATTATTGTTATTTTATTTTATTATTTTATTAGCATTTATATAGCACGGGCAATGTACCTGGTGCTTTACAAAGAATAAGAAAGACATGGTCCCTGCCCAGGGGCTTACAATCTAAAGACGGGGGGAGTGGAGACAGGGAAGGGGAACAGAGTGAGAGAGGGATGCAACTTTCATGAGGATGTGAAAGCTCAGGTACACATTCTTGGCTTGGTTGCAGTAAGTTGGGAGTTTACAGATAGCAGGTCGGAGATAATCCTGGGTGAGAATGGTTAGCAGGAGTTAGGAAGGGCGGAGCAGAAGAGGTGGGTTTTGAGGAGGGACTTGAAAGTGTAGGGGGTGGGAGACAGGATGAGGGCAGGGAGGGAGTTCCAGGTGTGTAGGGCAGCGAGGGAGAAGGGATGACGGTGATTGGGGGAGCAGGGGAGGCGGGGGAGGGTGAGGGAGGGGATGGACAAAGAGCGGTGTGCTCAAGCAGGGGTTTGTAGGGAGATCAAGGCAGAGCGAGGTTGTGAAGGGTTTTGTAGGTGAATAAAAGGAGTTTGTGGAGAATGTGCTCAGGAATAGGGAGCCAGTGGAGAGAGGAGAGGAGAGGCTGTACGTTGTCAAATTGATGGACTAGGTGGATGATCCTGGCAGCAGAGATAAGGGAAGAAAGGTGAGAGCAGGGAACGTCAGCGAGGAGGAGGTTACAATAGTCAAGGCATGAGATGACTAGGGCGTGGATGAGAGTTTTGGCAGAGGAGACAAAGTTGTAATGCTTAAAAAGTTTTTATAAAAGTTATATTTGAAAGCAGCTGAGGTTGACCTGACCAATCTTTTATCCCTCTGTGCTGTTTCTGGCAGGTGGCAGAATTTCATTGTATACACAGCTTGTCAGATTCTTACCTGACAGCACAAGCACATGGAGCGTATTAGTCCCAAGATGTGCCAGCAGGGTCTCAACTTACAGAAAGCCCCCCAGCAGGGGCAGGGCTTGTGTCTGTGTGGGTGTGCCAGAGAGAGAGAGTCTGTGGCAGTCTGGCAGAGGC
This sequence comes from Sphenodon punctatus, assembly GCA_003113815.1. Lineage (NCBI taxonomy): Eukaryota > Metazoa > Chordata > Lepidosauria > Sphenodontia > Sphenodontidae > Sphenodon > Sphenodon punctatus. The sequence continues at coordinate 3,922,893 of QEPC01000529.1, read as the reverse complement.
ATAAGTGGGCATCGGCAGGTGCACTGCTCGCTCTCAAAGACAGATTGCCGCATGGGGGGGAAGTCTTGGGAAGCTGAATTATGATATATAATACTTGGTTACATTTGTCAGATGGTCCCTTTGAAGCCGTCGAGTGCAGAGGTGTGTTCAGCTCACAGAAAGATTGTCCCGTGGGGAGGGGGGGGGCAGACTTGAAGACAGTGCCCCAGGTACAGCATCCAGCCAGGGATATCATATTTCCTGTGAGGGGGTGCCAGAGAGAAATAGAAAGAGGCTCTTTGGCAGCGGGCAGCAGACAGCAGGTGCTGGTGGTCAGAGGGGCTCTTTCAGCAGCTTCAGTGGACATCCGCAGGTGAGTGCGGAAGAGAAGGCTAGTGGGGGGACAGGCTGGCAGGCAGGCGCCGGTGGCCACTGGCCAGTCAGGCACGAGCAGCAGCAGCACCCAGATGACTGATCTTGGGACTTGAGTGACTGCTTCTGGATGCAGTGGAATGGAACAACAGCCCCCCTTGACTGGAATGATGGTTCCAGGATCTTGATGATGGTTCCTGGGACTGGAGTGGCTGCTTCAGGTACAGTGGAATGCCAGCCCATGGGAATTGAATGATGTCCCGAGAATTAGTACTTGGTTGGGCATACTTCATTCAATCATTCGAATAGGTGGTACAGGGAGGCACACAGCCAGGGGCACATAATTTCGTTGTGTGTTATTTCCATCTCATTCTGGTAGGTTTGCTTCTGGATGTGGGCATTGAGCATGAGAACAGATGAGATCTCTTGCTGGTTCTGGCAGGTGGCAGCTTGAGCTGGATACACCTCTCCCCATCCACCCCCATCTCTCTCGTTCTATCAGGGAGCTTCTCTCTCTCTCTCCACTCCTCCTCTCTGGCCATATGCTGCGGGAGACAGCATGGATGAGATCGTGTCTCTCTCTCCTTCTAGCAGTGGAGAGATTTTCTCTCTCTCTCACCACAAGCAGCAGGTTGCTACCTCGTAAAAAAAAAGTTCTTCGCACCGGCTCTCATCATTCTGTTCACCCAGGCCTTTGGGGGTGGGTTAGGGTCATGGTTTTTCGCCCCCATCCTGTTTTATTGTTTCAAACTTCCGTTGCCTTGTTTAAATATTGTTGATTGTTTTTATAGTGTTTTTATGTATTGGTATAAACTGTTGGAAGCCGCCCCGAGCTGGTTACAGGAGGGAGCAGGGTATAAATTACAAAAATAAATAAATAAATAAATAAATAAATAAATTCTCACCACGTCACCCTGTGTTCCATTCACGCACAGACTTGTCTTATATCCCTAAAAAGGAGCTTGAGGTCATCAGAACAGGCATGCCATGGTAGTGGACAGTTGCTTGGGCACAAGCAGAAGGTTGCTACCTCATAAAGAAAAGGTGGAATTACAGCTCCCTGTGAGGGGAATGACAGCACCAGAACCCTGACAGTGGGTCCTGGGGCTGGAGTGACTGGCTTCTTCTTGATGCCATGGAATGACAGTGCCCCATGAGCGGAATGATGGCCCCAGAAACCTGACGGTGGATCCTGGGACTAGAGTGGCAGCTTCTGGATGACATGGATGGATATCCCCCCCATGCCTGTAAAGTAGGCCCCAGAACCCTGAGGGTGCGTCCTGGGGCTGGAGTGGCTGGAGAACTTTGAAGGCCGAAGTGGAGAAGGGTTCCGTGTGAACCGCAATTGAACATGGGTCAGTTGATCCTAAGAGATAGGCTTGTGTCGTTCCGAAGGGATGGGCAATGGCATCCATTGCCCTCGGCCAATTGAAAGTGAGTTGTGTTCAGATCCCCGAGTCATGGCCAGGAACGGTCTCAGCACGAAGACCATGTGAGCCAGGATCTCCCATTCTGCCCCATTGTTCACACAGCCCCCGCCCGCCGGTGCACTCATCTGAGCAATGGCCATCTACAAGATTGAGGAGCAAATGGCTGACATGCAGTACCAGCAGCGAGTGGCAGACATTGGATTGTCACGGCACAGAACCCGTGGCACAGCAGAGGCAGCATTGGCAGCAGCAGACATTGGATTTTCCAGGGCACAGAACCCATGACACAGCAGAGGCAGCATTGGCAGCAGCAGACATTGACTTGCTGGGGCACAGAACCCATGGCACAGGCAGCAGAGGTGGCATTGGCAGAAGCAGAAGCATCAGACAGTGGATTGCCAAGGCACAATACCCATGGTACAGCAGAGATGGCAGCAGCAGGATTTGCCTATGCGCAGCACCCATGGAGCCAGGATGGTAGGATTTGCCAGGGAAGAGCTCCAATACAGCAGCATATGGCAGCAGCAGGCTTGCATGGGCACATTTGGATTTGCCAGGACAGAGCACCCATGGAACAGCAGACAGCAGCAGAGGGATTACCTGGCCAGTGGGGCACATCACCCATGGTTACCTGGGCAGGCAGACAGGCATCATGGCATGAGCAGAAGGCAGACTGAGGCAGGCTTTGATCTAGGCCACCTGGGCAGGCAGGCAGAAAGGCAGCGTGGCATGAGCATGGGAAGGCAGACTTAAGCAGGCTTTGAGCTAGGCCATCTGGACAGATGGACAGACAGGCAGCGTGGCATGGGCAGAAGGCAGACTGAGGCAGGCTTTGAACTAGGCCATCTGGGCGTGCGGGCATACAGGCAGCGTGGCATGAGCAGAAGACAGGCTGAGGCAGGCTTTGATCTAGACCACCTGGGCGGGCAGGCAAACAGGCAGTGTGGCATGAGCAGAAGGCAGGGAGACTGAGGCAGGGTTCAAGTTTGGCAACCAGGGTGGGCCGACAGGCAGTGTGGCATGAGAGGCAGTAGGGAAGGCAGGCTGGGACCTTGGCAGGGCACTCAGATAGGCTGGTGAAGATTGTGCAGGGCATGTACGTGAGAGTCAGTCACATAGGTGGGCTGAGATCATCTAGCTAGAGGCCGGCTAGCAGGCTTACAATTTCCCAATGCCACTTTGTGTCATGAGGTCAGTCAGATAGGCCGGCCGAGGTCATCAAGTCAGAGAGAGAGAGAGAGAAAGGCAGGGCAGGCACCGGGCACTGGGAGGGAGGGACAGCACCTCAGCACAGCAGCAGAAGCCCAGATTGAGGAGCCCCATCCCAATACTGCCCCTGGGATGGGATGGCGTGTTCCATGGCACCATCAATCCGTGCCCGGGGCAGCTCGGGGAATCCCAGCAACGGAAGGTTCACCCTTAGGAAGAGCAACTGCTCCACCAACTTTGTCCCCAGTCTCAGGCGGTGCGGGGAGCAAATGTCCCATGCCATGCAGAACACCTGCTCGCTGGGGACACTGGTTGGTGGGCAGGACAAGAGGCCCTTGGACACTGTGGACAGGGCTGGCCACACGTTGGTCTTGCCAGTTCAGTAGGCTAAGGGATCGTTGCTAGATTCTATGCATGGGTCCTCCTCCAGGTAGGTCTCCACAGCTGCTGAGACACCATCGTACTCCTTATGGTAACTCTGTCTGGGTACCACCTACATCACTGACCTCAGCCACGCTGCTTGCCCTAGTGTGCACAACCTCATGCTCCCCAGAGTGGCCTGCACATAGGAGCTGCTGCTGCTGGCAATAGGGGTGGTGCTGCTGCTCAGCCTGCTGTTGGTGCTGCTACTGCTAGGGCTGGGGTGAGGAATAGACCCCGCAGGCTGAAAGGGGTGGCTGCTTCCACCATCCCAAGGGGCGTCCTGCTTCTGCCGCGTACTCTCCAGATCCCACTCTGGCTGCCAGACCCTCTCCACCAGCTCATCCATCCAGTGGCAATAGAGGGGTGTCTGGTGTGCCACACTGCCCTTGACCCTGGGGTCCAGCATGGTTGCCAACATGTATTCTGTCCACCGCAGGAGCTCATCGAAATGAGCCTTCAGCCCTGCCTTCAGCTGCCACACCAGGTCAACTGCCTCATCGGCCAGCTTCCTGCCCTGAGGGCCACAATCCCACCCCTGGAGAATTTCCTCAAGCCTCCTGAGGAGACTCTGCACCAGAGGGGTCACCTGGCTTATGGTGGCCATGGAGGAACTGATAGTCTCCATCACGGCCAGGAATGGTCTGAGAACAAAGACCGTGTGTTCCAGGATCTCCCATTCTGCCCCATTGTACCCTGGAGGTGCACCTCTGTCTGTCCCCAATTGCACCTGATGCAAGGTGGCTTTCTGCTCTAGAAGCCGCTAGGAACATCAAATTCCACCGGGTGGACACATCCTGCACCAGCTGGTGCACTGGGGAGCCTTTCTTGGCCTGCTTTGCCTGGAGGAGCTCTCTGCCCTTCACGCTCCCGTTAAAGAAACTGGCCAGCTTCCTCCTCTGCTCGATCAGGGAGTAAGGGTGCCAGCCCCAATCCCCTTCTCCCCCAAGCCCAGAGTATCCCTGACCACCAGGTAAAGGGTGTGTGCGGCGCAAGGGATGCTAGTGAACCCCTCCTCGTGGACAGCCCTCAATATGTTGACCGCGTTATCGGTGACCACGCACCCCTTGGTGAAGGGTGCACCTGGCGTGACCCACTCCCTCACCATGGCGGTCAGGGCTGACTCAATATTCTGGGACATGCGTGGGCTGTCCATTACTTCAGCTTGAAGCAGGGCCCACCTATACCCTGCTTCGGGACCCCTCCAACCACAGCCAAATGCTGCCTCCGTGTCCTGTCACCAGTGCCCCATCACCACCAGGTAGGTGTGCTGAGCATTCCTGCTCGACCACAGGTCTGTGGTGAAGTGGACGGTGGAACCCCCAGCCCCTGCCAGCTGCTCCCTCACCCACTCCTGGCCAGTACAAGGCTAGCACCACATGCCGACTCAGGATGGTGCGCAACAGAAGCTTAAACTGGGGGGCCAGGCAGGCAATCAGGTGCCTGAAACCCATGTCCCTGACTAGTGAGAATGGCTGCCCATCCAGGGTGATCATTTCCCCCAACATGTGTTTGGCTTTCACTTGAAAGCCATGCCGCACTCCACATCCTGCAGCTGCCAAGGGACTTGACAGCTGCCCCCACTGCAGCTCCTCCATGGTGGACTGATGCTGCTTCTGCTGCTGCTCCTGCTGCTCCCCCCTATCAGCAATACCGCTCCTGCTGCTAGAGGCAGAATGCTTGCCTGCTGATGGAGGTGGATGACTGCCCGCTGAAGTCGGGAACCCGCTGGCGTCCACTGCCCCTGCCTGCCCACTTAACAGCACAGTGCTGTGGCATCCCTTCAGGTGCCTCGCCATGGCAGTTGTACCAAGGTTGGTGAGTACCTGCCCACGCTTCACCACCTTCTGGCACAAAGTGCACTGCACCTCCCTGGGATCATCCACCCGCACCAACTTAAAATGTACCCAGACAGAAGATTTTTTGCCCTCTCCTGCCTTCTGGCCCACACTGGGTGACGCATCTCTACCAGCGCTGCTGGGAGGGGCAGAACATGGTGGTGGCACAGCTCTCGGAGGGACAGCCATTGCCTCAGCTCCAGACATCTCCTCTGTGGGACTAGTGTCTGCCTTGCTGTTCCCAATCTGAGTTATGTCCCCCCACGAAGGGGAGTACTGGGACCCTGAGGCTGATGGACTGCCCACCATGCTGCTGCCACTCTCCCTGTGCCCCCTATAGCTTCTGCTGCTGCTGCTCCTCCTCTCCCTGATGCCATTGCCCGGGGATTGGGCCCTGCCTCTAGAAGCCGGGGTGGGATCCACCAGCCCTCGACTGCTGGGGATTGCCTCAATAATGGGGGACGATGGTGGCCCATGATGAACTTTGGACCGTGCCCCTGAAGCACCTGCACCTGCAGCCGCAGCAGAGACAGCCACAACCTCCTGGAATGCAGGCCTTCCAGTGCCCTGCGTTTCAGTGGAGGACGCTGGCATGAGGCACCACCGAACCATCCCCCTAGTGCCACTGCCAGGAGCCTCGGAAGCCTGACTTCTAGTGCCAAAATCAGGCCTGTGGACTCTGGGGCATGTTGATGGGCTCAGGCTGCTGCCTGCCTGCCACTGCTGCCTGCCAGTCTGCTGGCATAGCCCCTACCCCTACCACCTTTGCCACGGGCCCCATTGCCTGCCTTACGGGCAGCAGATTGGCCTCTCCTGCTTCCCTTCTCCATTTTTCCTTCCCAAATTATGCAGAGGTAGATTTTTTTTATTTATTTATTTATTTATTTATTCATTCAAAATTTGAATATTATATATGTCTACTACTACACTAACTCTAACTGCTATTAACTACTATTCTAAAATCTATGGAACTAAATCGAATATTATATCTACAAAGGCCTAGTCCTACAAACACACTATAAAATATTAAAACTGAATAACTGCTACACACTATCTCTATCTCTGTCACTAAGCTAACTACATCTATCTAATCTATCTATCTATCTATCTATCTATCTATCTATCGTAACTATGTAATATCTAATCTCTCTCTATATATATATACACAGGGAAGGGGGGGCGGGAAACACAGACAGCTCACAACAAACAACACAGGGAGGGGTACAAAACTGAAATGAAACCTAAATCAATCTAATGCTACTCTAAATAAATCCAAAACAGGGGAAGGGAATCGGGGATGGAATCTATAGTGGAAGGAGGGAAGGATTTAATGGAGGGTATGGAGAAAGAACACAGGGAGGGGTAAAAAATAAAAATAACACCTAAATCTATCTAATCTAATCTAAATAAATGATAATATGGAGGTAAATGTGTGGGAATGGGTGAAATAGGAGGATTATTAATTATTATTATTATTATAATAAACATTTATATAGTGCCAGTAGTGTGACCTGGTGCTGTACAGAACATAGAAATAGACGCGGTCCCTGCCTGTGGCTTACAATCTAAAAGACAAGGAGGGGGAGACAGGGAGAGGGGACAGTGGGAGAGACAGGGGAGAAGACCAACAAACATTCAAGCGGATGCGAAGTCTCAGGTGTGTGTGCTTGACTTGGTTACAATGAATGGCAATGGATTGGGAACACAAACTGCTGGGAGAGGGAGACTTCTGTAAACGCTTGCTGACAGGATCAGTGGCTAGCTCAGAAGGAATTGGAAGGCGGGAGGGCAACGACTTTTGCTACTTGCTGCGCCCGCCTTACTACAAGCCTCATTGGCTCTGTGCAGCCTATCCCCATGCCAATCTCAGACTGTGAAGCGAGTGGTCTGAGAAAAAGAGGGATGGTGATTTGGCAGGCTGGCTGCTAATCCAAGCGTCTCCACTCCTGGTGCCAGAAAGTCTGCTCCTCAGCTGCCAACCCCTCCCTGGGCCTGCCAGTCATGTTTTTGCCACCCGAATGAGGCTGAACTCATCCAAACGATACCAAATTGTTTGGTTGTTTTCGAGTTCAGATCAAGTTCGGTCCAGTTGCTTCGGTTCGGTTGTTTGATTCGGTCATTCGATTTGGTCGTCCGAACGGCCCGAGTTTGGGCCGAACACCGAATGGTCGAACCACATTTGCACATCCCTACATTTTAGTATATATGCCACTCATGCCTCATACTTTGCTAATATTCATTATTTTTGCAGTACTACTGTGAAAAGTACACATTAAAATGAAAAGTGTACATTAGCCACATCACTAGACTATGCAGAAAAATGTTTTTCATGCTGTTGGGATTCCTGATTGCCTAATGGAAGAGACACAATAGAGGAAATAATATTACCTCTCAGATTCAATTATAATAACAACATGTTTCACAGACACAGTCCCACTGTGCTGTAACTGATTCCATTCTTTTGCTCTCTGAGAGAGCTAACAGTCCAACTAATATCCAGTCTGGTCTCTTTTGGGCGTGTGTGTGGGAGAGAATATTTCTTTTTTGAACAGTGTGATACCTTAATAGTATTGTGGGCCAGTCTCTGCTATCACTATTAACATTAAGCAATAAGATACTGCATGAATAAGCTCATGACAACATCTGTCCTTTCCCCAGCTGTTCTGCAAGTTAAAAGCTACTTGAAGATGGATAAGAAAATGTTGTGAATCTGCTGAAGACCAATGACCACATTTACAGAACACTGATTACTACAGAATGTTTCTTCAACCAATATTATTCTAGTTGGTACAGAAAAGCATGCACTGTGCTATTTCTGTGATTACAAGGTACATGGCATTTAGTTAAATGATAATTACAAGCTCTGCAGATTCTACTTCTATTTAAATCTCTTTCTCATCCTTACGTAAGACGTTTCATGTAAACCTTCCAAAGCACTTCATAAAAAGTAAAAGCAGGGACAAAGATAATAAAGAAAGGTTAAGAGAAAGCTACACCAAATATATAAGCATTAACATTAGATTTATACCAAGTCAAAGACTGAGAAAGACTCTGAAGTGTCAAAAAAAGATTTCAGCAAAAGAAAAAGGGGTTCAGGAAGCTATGAATCTGCTCCTAAAATAGTACAGAATAGACATGAAACAATGTCAGTGGTCTCTCTTCGCTTCAAGAAGGAGTGTAGCTTTAAAGCACGGGTCAAGACAATTTGACGGGTGAGGTGTGGGAACCAGAGCTTGCAAGGATTTATATGCACTTGGGGAAAGAATGGGAAAATGTGCTTAGGGATGTCCTGACTCTGGTAATCATTCTCACTGCTCAGCTTCCCACAGTCTGCATATATTAAACAATGTGGATGTCAGACAAGTTGATTATTGGAAGAACGACATGATACAAAGCATATGTGTCTGGAATTGAAACCCACAGAATGCTCCAGAACTTAGGTAAAGTTTTAGTCTGGATCTAAGTTTGCAACCCTGATCTATCACTTAATGTAAAGCTTGAATAAATCTCTCTGCTTCCCACCAGGACTTCCCAGGTAACAATCTAAAATTATCCTTAGTATAAGGGTAAGATGATTTTACTGTCTGATTAATATCAAGCTCAAGGGAAAGATCAAATGCAACTCCATGGCCATGGGCCTTAAGTTGGGAGAATAGGATGAATAAGACAATCAAAACCAGTAACCACGGAAGAAAAAATAAATTCTCTCTTGATTGAAACTACCCAACGCTACCCTTTACCTATCTACAATGATGCTAGAAATGTTAGAAAGCATTTGCTCTTGCACATAGCAAGAAAAATCTTGCAGGTGCCATAGGGCCAGCAGATACCAAGATGCAAGGAGTTCCCTTCACTGGGCCCAATCCCATGGCCTGTGGATCCCGTGTGCATCCATAGGCGCACTGTGTAGAAACCATGCACATCTCTATTGACAGCACATTGTGCAGCACAGTTCCTGTGCACTGGTAGAGTGCAGTCTGTGCATGGGATCCGCAAGCCATGGGATTGGCCCCACCGAAAACTGGTTGTGGACAATGAGTTGTACTGAAATGTTAAGTAGTGAAGCCGTACTTATGACACCACAAGCAAATGGGCACAATACCAAAAGGCAGGCTACCATGTTTGAATTTTAAACAAGTAGAAACCTTCTGTTCAGATTTCACAGCCAATCAGATTGTATCAGCCCAACAGTTTTGTTCTGTGCTTTGCTTGAGCATTCGGAGTCCTGTCACTGAAGCCCCAACAAGTGGCTGCAGCCAATCTTGCTGTCCTTTGACAACCTCTCTCCTCACTTCACCTTGTCAACTGGCCACCAAGGGGCTGGGAAAAGGAGGAAGGGAATGCCACCAGTACCACCCCTCTCTTTTTTGGGGAAGGGGAAATCCTAAGCCATGCCAACATCCCTTATGGAAATGCTCCATTCTGGAATGCTCTGGTGCCCTCATTTGTTATGTAAGCACTAAACATACCATAACGGGTAGTAGGATTAACAGCTAACTTCTTTAATGCCTAACACCAATCAAAGGCTTAAAAATGTCTTGATGAGGGCTCAACTAGTAACAGTAGGTTGGAGACAATGAGGAAATGTGAAAAATCATGCCCCCGCTAGACAATCACTAGAAAACAACGTTGTCACCCTTCCTCCCCCAAAAGTGACTATTTGATGCTTGTAGTGATCAGTAAAAGAGAGCAGGCAGCATTCCCTTTCTTAGCAATGCTGCTAGCTGTTACTGACTGGAATGGAGTCTTGCTTCCCAGTTTCCACTGACTTTCTCTTTGGCCACCACCACTTGGCAATTTCTGTTGACTTCCTTTTGTCCCATAATAGTGGAAAAAAACCGAACCCCACTCTAAGTGGTGTGATAGTATTATGGGTATGTATTATTATTATTTTTTTAATAATAACACATATTTCACACAAAGATCTGAAAGCACTTTACACACATTTCTTTCATTATTTTTTTTTAAATGGTCACCGGACCATTCTGCACATATGCAGTCCTTTCCCAATGTCAGTGTCATTTTGGAAGAGATGCATATACACAGAATGGTCCGCCAACCATTTTGCGTATGCATAAGTGATTTTTAAAATTATTTTAAATAAAATAAACAACTCCCCTCCCTGCCAAAAATTGGTAAGGGTTGTTTATGAAAATATCTGAAAATGAACCGTTTTTTGTAAATGTAAACAAAAACTAAACCGAAAATGTAGGGGTACCTTCTGCACACACCTACCTTCAGTGCATTCAATAGTTTTCCTGTTCAGGCTGCTGCCTCGACTGTCTTCATCTGCAGCCATGGTTCTGGCCTCCACCGCCCTTTACAGCCATCCCCGATCCTCCAGTTTGGTCACCATTTCTATTCATATTCCCATGTACAGTTTTCAATCATATTGTACAGAAACAGTTATATTGTTCACAGTAAGGTTCCGTAAAGCAACCCCTCTTCTCCAGTAGGGGTCTCCTTATATCCATGAACCTAAATTCCAATTGGGTTTATCATCATTTCTATTTGACTACTGGCTCCATTGCCTTCCCAGTAGTCTTCCATATTAATTCAGTCTTGAGTGGCTAGTTCTATTGCCTGCATCCTGCCACTCTATAATCCTCTTTTCCATTCTCTTACCCTTGAGGGTACCAGTTCTTCCACCTATCCCTTGTACCTTACACACTTTATACCTCTAGGCTGCCCACTCCTCTGTCTCCCTACAGCCTACCATTTCTACGTTTAGGCTGTGTGCTCTTCCATTTACACTCTATAGCCCTTCTTGTTCTTGAGACCCCTTCCACTGCCTAAGAAGGGAGCCAGGCCTGGCCCACCCAGCCTTTCTTGACTCCCAGTTCTGGGAACTTTTTTGTGGGGGTCTTTTCCCACTACAATTTTGCCCTTTTAAACTCCTCCTTGAGGGAGGTATTTTGGACCAGTATCAGCTTGGCTGTGGTTTTAAGTGCCTCTATATCCTCTAGTCAGGCCTCATCCATCTGCTCTATTTCTTTCTCCTTTTCCTGTGGGTGCCTGGCCATACTTGCGAAGAGACCCTCCATTTCTCCCCATTCGAGCCTCTGCTGGGATTTGGTTCTCATCACATTTTCCCTCACAGATTAAGGAGGGCATGCATTGGAGTCTCCATACTCCTGTTCTCTTATTTCCTAGGTCTTCCCAACCTTGGGGTGCTTTAGTGGAGATATTTTTTTCCACTTCTCCTCTGTCCTCTGCTCCCTAGGCTGCTACCAACCCTGAGGGTTCTTACTTATCGACTTCCCATGGAAAGGGTTCCTCCTTTGGTTCATTTGTCCCATCCATCTCTACTCCCCTGGCCATCTTGAGCCTTCTCAACTCTTGCTATATGGCCACCATCTGGCTCATCATTCTACCTTGGGAGACTTTCACCCCCTTGAGTTCTCTATGGAGGGATTCATTCTCTTTCACAACCTTTTCCATATATTAGAAGACCTGTTCCAACATAGAGCAAGTTACAGGAATTGGCCTTGAGTGCTGGGGAGCTCGGTTCCCCACCGCTCATGCCCGGGACATGTCATTTTCAAAGGACAGCCTGGTCTGACCACTGCCTCCATACAGCCTACCGTGTCTACCTTTAGAATTTTCAATGGCAGGGGGAATATAGCGGAAGTGGGAGTTGCCCATTAGAACCCTTCCCCATACAATCCACCAGACGGCTACATGCCCCATCACGGCTTTCACCCCATCACGGAATCACCCATTTGATACTCTGCCGGAATCCTGCTGTCACAGCCAGCAGATGTGCTGGCCAATCCTGGAGGGGAATCCGGGGTGGGTGGGGCTGCGCGGCGCAACGTGTGACCACACAGCCCAGCCCCCATGCTCCCCCAGCCACCTGCCGTCCGAGAGATGGGTGGGCGCAGCAGCCAATCCAGCCACTGCATCCGATTCCGACCCATGGTCCGGGCCACTGCCTGGAATTGGTGCCCGTAACAGACATTACCATCTGCTGATTCCGGGCCGTGGTTCAGCTAACCACACTTTCGGCCATGGTCCCCAGACAAGGGCTGAAAGCATGGTTATTTTGATTCCTGCCGGAGGTTCACTGTGGTGAACATCTGACTGGACTCAAACAGACGTTATGGGACCATTCCCCACCACAGGGTAATGTCTGTGGTTGAGCGTGATCTCATAACATCTGAAAATACCCTGTGTCACTCAGTGGCCTGGCCATGGACCCCCTGCCTCAGCCTTGCTCATTTATAAGTATCCATAAGCTTTTCCTTCCCATAGTTGGCCGCAGGAAGCGGTGGGGAGTTGGTGGGTGGAACGCAGTTAGAAAGAACACCTCTGCTAGGTTTGTCAGACTAAATATGTGAGTAGGGAGTGAGTGAGGACTACTCACATACACATGAAATGGACACAGGGAGTGCCTGTTTCTTGGGCTGGGCACTCATGTGAGTGCAGACTAAGTGGGAGCTTCATGGACCAAACATTGACCCAGCAAGCTGCCATTTTGTTTGTTCCCCCCCCTAAATATCCCAATGGGAACTATGTGGGAGAAATCAGTCTCTATAAAATAAATGAACTTGCACAGAAAAAAAGATTATGGACAAAGATATAGAACCAACCATGGGCATTTATTTAATTTATTTATTTATTTATATTTATTAGCATTTTTACCATGCCCTTTCCCAAAGGCTCGGGAAGGCATAACTTCTACCAGACCAACACTCCATTTCTAATGTCTAAGTCCTTGTTCTGAAAGGAAATCTGCACAACAGCTTCAAAGAGAGGCCAATGGACACTAAAATTCTTAACAGTGTTAACAAAACCAAAGACAAAATAAAAATGCAGGCTTCATAAACCATACATAAATGTGTAAATGTGTTCATCTTACAAACAGCTTGCTATTATCACTTACTCCTGCAGTTTTCCCTTCATTGTATTTAATTGACTTTTTTTCTGTTGATGTACTGGAAAACACCACAGAAGAACCCACAGTATCTAAATGACCTTGGACTAGGTCAGTGTAGTCTGACTTGGTCAGTGGGCAGCACAAAAGAAGATGAATAGGTGCTGACATTGAGCCCAAAGGGAGATTAGCAGTAATTTGGGATTCAATGGAAATTAAAACCTTAGGTGAATAAAGTGGATGAAAGCAACATTCAGCCAAAGCAATATCCAAGCAGATGAAGGTGGTTATTCAAACATTATAGCAGAAACTAATGAGCCACGATTTTAAACAATGCTGTCCTTGATGTAATAACAGTGAAACAAATGAAACTTGGTTTTATGAAGCAATGCTATAGCAATTACCATCCAAATGGTAACTGATATGCACCATCACATGAAAACTAGTTTAGAGTAGACAGAAAGATATCTATGCAATGGTCTTCCAGAGCTCATGCTACACAATACATTGAAGTATGAAATTATACTGCAAATTATTAGCAATGTCTGGGTAATAGCTAATTGTGTGTTTAGAATAAATATAAAAAGTAGGAATTAAACAATAAATCAAAAGAAAGAAGCATGTGCACATAAACCAGAATAATTTGATGGAGCCTTTGGGGGCAAAGAGTTCTGCAAACTGTTTGCAAAGTTGGACCATTCTGAATGGAAATTCAGAAATATTTTACTTCATTCTCCCCACAAGAAACCACATTGGAATGGGTGACAAATACTGTTAATTTTACTCTTTCCAAGAGAGTTGCCATGGGAAATAACTTGACTTAATTTATTTAATAAAATTGCCATTTAAGCCAATAATATCTCAACAGAAAAGCTGCTCTTTAGACTAATTAAAAATAAGGCTTTTGAGACCTTAGAGCTCCCATTTTCTCTGATGTGCCTTCAAAGAGTGAAAGGGGAAGAGTCTTTCAGAGGCTGTTTGCTAAAGGTGTAACTTGATAGAATTTTGAGCTCCAATAATAAGCTCATGTGACGTGCATATTTAATAAAGATAGAAAATCTTTTTGGAATTCAGTCCTTATTACCTACCCCTCATCATTGATCTGACCATGCACATGCCATAGATCTCTGCCACACAGACTACTGCTCCACAGAAATGAAACACTCCTACTTTTATACCATCTTTGTCCATATGGACAAATTCTACATTACATTACACTACATTCTCATTTTTTTGTTTTTAGAAACCATCGGACAGCTGTGTGTCTAGATGTCAGTCATATATTCAGCATATGTTGCAAGTGTGCATGGAAACAGTGTGGTATGTTGGAGTTAACTTAGATATGGTTTCTGTGGCTTCATTTGAAAGCATATCTTTCCACAGAGTCTTTGCAAAACAAATACAATAGATTCATTTTAAAAGTTCAATATGGCTTTAAAAATGTTAATGGCACTAGCAGACTTGGCTGTGACTAAACCAGGGAATAATGCTAGGAACCGTAGTATCTTTACAGCCAGAACAAAATGTAAAGTTCATTCACTTTACTCTCTACTTAATTTAATAATGTTAATAATAAAAGAATCTCAGAAAAGGAAGCAAAGCTTGCAAATTCTTGAAATGGCATTTTCAGTTCTTGTATTCTTAATGAACTCTGCTTCCATCTGTTCTGGTTTCTTTGTCCCGCACTTCTTACATGGCTGTTTCGTTGCCTTCTTACAATTATGGCACACAATCTAGATTGGTTCATATTGGTGTAGAAGTAGGAGAAAGAGTAGTGTTACAAAAGTCGGTGGGCCCGTTGAGCACACTGTTCAGTGGGCCAGGCGAATGTTCTCCTCCAGGCCCTCCCATCAGCTGTTTGGTAGCAGAGCTGAGCATTCTCTTCAAGGACCCTTTGCTCAGCTGTTCAGCAGAGCTGGGTGAGCATACTCTATCGACCCCACCTCAAAGTGGGGCTGGGTGGGCCTAACAGATATAGGGGCCTGCCTTGGCCCGGATTGCCATGGGTGAGTGGACTTTGGCCCAGGATTGTCTTTTGAGATCTTCTGGAGGGTTCTTCGCATAGCATCCACCTACCCACCCCGGAGCATATGCATGTCAACATCTGACGAGGTGGTGGGGTGGGGTGGACAGGTGATTCTCAGGCCAATGTGGGCCACAGAAGGTCAATTCAGTGTACTGTTACATCTGTTTACACCACACTAATCTCATAAGTGTGAGAGCAAGTGTAGACTAGAGTATAAGGTGTTGACCTTTGCTCTGGTAGATGAGAGTTCAAATTCCATTGTAGCCATGAACTCACTTGGGTGGGGTTTGGCGGGGGGAAGGCTGCAAACCCCGGAAGGGGGGGGGAAAGGATGGAGTGGAACAGGGCCAAGTGCTGGTGGCTGGAGCCGGGGTAGGGACTGGATCTGGGCAAGAAGCAGCGAGCCTGGAAAAAGGTTCCCTCAGGGTCTTATGCGGCAGTCTGGAGGAACTCAGTCGCTCCCTGCCAAGCTCATCACAGGGACACAGGCCAAGCTGCTTCCCAACCAGGGAAGGCCCCTCTGTCGCGGGCGCCACACACATGGTCCCCAGGAACCAGGAGGGGGTGACAAGGATAGTGGTGTCTTCGGTGTGGGAACCCCCAAGGGGGTAGGGCTACAGGGCAAGGGTTAAGGGCTCCTTACATGCCAAGGGTTCCAGGGCACCACGTGCTGAGGAAGAGAAGGAAGGGGAATCCTCTCACGCGCTTTCACGGGGCTACTTACTCGTTCACACCGTTCTCTCTCTCTCTCTCTCTCTCTCTCTCACTCTCTCTCTCTGTCACACTTAGATTGCTCTCGCTCTGCTCACAGGACTCTCAGTAGGCACACACTCGCAAGGGCCGGTCTCACAAAGGCAAGGCTCTGATCACCAGCAAGGAAGCCTCGGCGTTCCTCCCTTATATAGGTGGGGCCGGGGCTTGCCGCCGTAAACGTGCTGAGCGATGCAGCAGCACCTGCGGGGGCGGCTCCCTAGTGCGGGCGCTGTCAGGGGGCGTGGCCGGCCCTGTAGCATCTCCCGGCAGGGAGGGTGGTGCGTCGGGGGGCGTGGCCACTGAGGCGTCCGCCGGCAGGGTGCTGGGCGACGGCGATGCAGTTACGGGGGGAGCTGGGATGGCCGTGCGGCGTGCTCTGATCCCCTTCTCCTGCGTCGTCGGGCACCGGGTCTGCCCCCGATGCTGTAGCCGGCGGTTCCCCCGCCTGCCTGGGTACTGCTGTGTTCCCCATTGCCTCAGGCCCCAGGGCCTGACACTTGGCAGTCTTCAGGCAAGTTATTATTTCTTATCTTCAGTTCTGTATTTGTAAAATGGAAATAGTGATCCACTTCTCAGATTTGTTGTGAGCGTAAACTAGTTAAGCAATGTCAAGCACTTTGAACAATAAAAGTAGTACTATATAAATAACAAATAATATAAAGGATGCTCTTCATTTCCTCATTCATGTTGTAAGCCTAAATATTGAACTGCACCAACCACAGGAGTCTTGATGTGGTTCTCTTCTTTTTTCTACAGAGAAAAAGAAAACTGAGGAAATGGAGATACAATTTATCTTTTTGCCAAACCAACACCTCTGACCACTTCCGTCCCCATCCTGTGATTGCACAGATCTCTGCATCCATAAACATCCCTGCACACCAACTTGCGATATGCTGAGGAATGCTCTTGCTATTTAAAAAGAATGTGACAAGGGAATGGCCACAAACCTGCAAAACAACAATTGTACTGTACAAAAACTGACACCCCTCACCCTGCTCCCAACACACATCTTGAAGTACTCCCAGTATTTGGGGACCATTACTACAGAAGGCATACCTTATACAGACTTTGTTCACATGAGCAAGGAGAACCACAAGTTAAATAGCTCTTGCCCTCCCCTGCTGTGGTAACTTGCAGGAAACTTCCAATAGGGAGAGCTGGAATAACAAGCAGTCTGTGAGGCAGATATTGTTTTTCACATACATAGAGGATGGAGAGCTGAGGTTTGCAAACAGAGCAGTTATATTTCTCATATTGTTGTAGAAGTAGGATAAAGGGAAGTGTTATGAAAGTTGGTGGGCCAGGTGAGCACACTGTTCAGCGGGCCAGGCTCACATAAAGAGAAATATAACTGAGTACCACTAAGTACTAGGGGTGGGACATCAGGCCAAATACCGGGTACCAGTTTTACCGGTTCCCGGATTTACAAAAGCCGGTTTACTGGATTAATACCGGTTTACCAGTACTGGATCNGGCGCCACACACATGGTCCCCAGGAACCAGGAGGGGGTGACAAGGATAGTGGTGTCTTCGGTGTGGGAACCCCCAAGGGGGCAGGGCTACAGGGCAAGGGTTAAGGGCTCCTCACACGCCAAGGGTTCCAGGGCACCACGTGCTGAGGAAGAGAAGGAAGGGGAATCCTCTCACGCGCTTTCACGGGGCTACTTACTCGTTCACACCATTCTCTCTTGCTCTCTCTCTCTCTCTCTCTCACTCTCACTCTCTGCCACACTTAGATTGCTCTCGCTCTGCTCACAGGACTCTCAGTAGGCACACACTCACAAGGACCAGTCTCACAAAGGCAAGGCTCTGATCACCAGCAAGGAAGCCTTGGCGTTCCTCCCTTATATAGGTGGGGCTGGGGCTTGCCGCCGTAAACGTGCTGAGCGATGCAGCGGCACCTGCGGGGGCGGCTCCCTAGTGCGGGCGCTGTCGGGGGGGCATGGCCGGCCCTGTAGCATCTCCCGGCAGGGAGGGTGGTGCGTCGCGGGGTGTGGCCACTGAGGCGTCCGCCGGTAGGGTGCTGGGGGACGGCGATGCAGTTACGGGGGGAGCTGGGATGGCCGTGCGGCGTGCTCTGATCCCCTTCTCCTGCGTCGTCGGGCACCGGGTCTGGCCCCGATGCTGTAGCCGGCGGTTCCCCCGCCTGCCTCGGTACTGCTGTGTTCCCCATCGCCTCAGGCCCCAGGGCCTGACAGTACCCCCTCGTCCAGGGGGGCACCCTGGGGCGGGCGCCAATGCAGAGGGATGTCGGGCATGGAAACGCCGAAAGAGGGCGGGAGCGTGAATGTGAGCGGTGGGTTCCCAAGAGTTCTCTGAAGAGTCATACCCTTTCCACTTCACCAGATACTGCAGATGCCCCCGTTGTCGGCGGACGTTCAGGATGGCTTGGACCTCATACTCGGGGACGTCCGAACCACTGATTGGCACTGGCCCTGGGCGTGGTGGGGGGTGTTGAGCCCCTGCCAGTTTTAATAGGGAGACATGAAAGGTAGGGTGGATCTTGTACTGGGTAGGTAAGGTCACTGTGTAGGCCACGTCATTCACCTTTCGCTCGATGGGAAAAGGCCCCATGAACCGATAGTCCAGTTTGGCTGACGGCCGGGTCGACGGGTAGTGATGCCGATCAACCCATACGAGGTCTCCTACCTTAAAGGAGGGAGCCGGGAGACGGCGTTGGTCTACGTACATCTTGTAGCGTTGTCGGGCCTTCTGGAGGAAGGCTAGAACGGCAGCTTGCGCTTGATGAATCTGGGCTACCAGGGCCCCTGCAGCGGTAATGTGGGGCAATGCTACGTCCGGGGTGCATATGCGCGGATGGAACCCATAGGTAACAAAAAAGGGGGAGGTCCCCAATGATGCGCTGAGGGTATTATTGTACACAAATTCAGCTAGAGGGAGTAATTCATACCAGTCATCTTGAAGGTGGTCTACATAGCACCGGAGGTATTGTTCGAGAGCTTGTTTCGTCCGCTTTACTTGTCCGTTGGCCTGTGGGTGATAGGCTGTCATGAGTTTCAATTGGATCTGTAGTGCTTGTAACAGGGTCTTCCATAATCGCGAGGTAAACTGGGACCCTCGATCAGAAATAATGTCGATGGGTACGCCGTGTAATCGCACAACGTTCTGTAAAAGGAGTCTTGCAGTTTGTTTGGCTGTGGGTAAGCCCGGGCAGGCCGCGAAGTGGGCCAGCTTGGTGAAGTGATCGATGACCACGAAAATGGTAGTATGCTTTTGTGATGGGGATAAGTCGACGATAAAGTCCATGCCTATACGGCGCCAGGGTCCTTGTGGCAGTGGCGCCAAGTGTAACAACCCAATTGGCTTCCTTCGGGGGACCTTAGTCCTTGCATAAACGTCGCAGGCCCTTACATAACGTTCCGTGTCGGCTCGCATGGTTGGCCACCAGACTTGCCTTCGCAGGAGCTCGTAGGTTCGTTTGATTCCCGGGTGTCCCACAAGGGGGGCGTCATGATGGCTCCAGAGCATTCATTGGTGGGCTTCTTGGGGGATCAGGATCTGGTTGTGCAAGGTGGCAGCCAGGGCATCCCCCGAGGTGTCGGGGGGCAAGGCCGGGTCGACCGCGGGGGATGGTTGTGCTTGGCCGTGGGTTAGCCCGGCACTGGCCGTAGCGCAGGCTGGTACAATCGGTTCCCCCCGACGGTAGTTGGCCGGCTGATCCCCCAGGTATCGAGAGAGGGCATCTGCAAATATATTTTGTTTTCCTGGCCGATACTGGATATGGAATGAAAACCGTGAAAAAAACAGTGCCCAGCGCCCGTGACGTGCGTTGGCGATTTTTACGGACTGTAGATACAGCACATTCCGGTGGTCAGTAATCACCCGAATGGGCCACTTGGCCCCCTCCAGGTAGTGGTGCCAAGTGGTAAAGGCATCTTTAATGGCCAATAATTCCCAGTCCAGGATAGTATAGTTAGACTGCACTGGTAAGTTGCCGAGAGTAGTAGGCGCAGGGCATAAGGACAGGTTCTGTGGGATCCTCCTGCAGGAGCACAGCCCCGATGGCATTGCTGGAAGCATAGTTTCTACCACAAAAGCCTTCTCGAAATCCGGGAATCGCAGGAGGGGTGCACGCGTGAAGGCAACTTTTAATGTCTCGAAGGCGAGCTGCTGCTGCGGGGTCCAGACATAGGGCACCTCTTTACGGAGGAGCTGCGTAAGAGGCTGAGTGGTTGCTGCATATCGGGGAATATATTGTCGATAATAATTGGTTGTCCCAAGGAATCGTTGTAGCGCCTTCACGGACGCGGGTGGGACCCAGGCGGTGATGGCTTGTACTTTGGCCTCGTCCATTTTTAAGCCCTCGGGGGAGATGATAAATCCTAGAAAGGCAATAGTAGTGGTGTGAAACGCACATTTGGATGGTTTGCAAAACAGACGATGTTGCCGGAGTTTGGATAGTACCTTCTGTACATGTGGCACATGCTACGCTTCGGAGCGAGAGTAAATAAGAATATCGTCCAGATAGGCTATTACGTACACATCGAGGACTTCCCGCAGGACATCATTTATTAAGTGCTGAAACGTGGTGGGGGCATTGGTGAGTCCAAACGGCATTACTAGATATTCGAAATTGTTCATATCTAGTGCGGAACGCCGTCTTCCACTCATCCCCCGCCCGTATCCGCACTAAGTTGTAGGCCCCTCTGAGATCCAATTTGGTGAATATTCGGGCCCCTTGTAACCGGTTCAAGAGTTCCGGGATCAACAGGAGGGGATACCGATTTTTAATCGTAATGGAGTTAAGTTCTCGATAGTCTATGCATGGCCGGAGCCCCCCGTCCTTCTTGGGCACCAAAAGAGCGGGGCCCCGGCCGGCGACGTGGAGGGGCGGATGAATCCCTTCTGCAAATTGTCATCGATGTAGGCCTTCAGGGTCCGCAGCTCCAGCCCCGAGAGGGCATAAATGCGCCCGTAGGTAGGCTGGTGGCCCGGGAGGAGGTCCATCGGACAATCGTAGGGGCGATGGGGCAGGAGGATAGCTGCTTCTCGTTCATCAAACACGTCTGCGTATTCCTGGTAATTCTGGGGAAGCCCCTCCCGGGGGGGGTTTGTAGTGGTGACACACAAGGGGGTTGCAAGGGGCCGATCGGGGGCTTCTGCTGTCCCAGGGAGCTGTATTTTCTGCGTTTGCCAATCAATGGTGGGATTCCACTGCCGCAACCAGGGAAGTCTGAGAACGATGGGGAAGCTGGGCGTACACACGACGTCAAGTTTTATTGGCCAGGTACATCCCTGAAACATCAGAGGCAGGGGCGGCGTCTGCAGGGTCAGTGGGCCCGAAACCAATGGAGATCCATCAATCGAATGGATGATCTCCGGCATCTTCCGGGGTTGCCGGGGAATCTGGTGGCGCCGGAGGTACCCCGCATCCACAAAGTTTCCCGATGCCCCTGAGTCGATGAGTCCCCAGCCGATCAACATATGTGTTGGACTTAATCCCAACATAACAGGGATCTGCAAGTGCGGGCACCGCTCCCGCCGTGCGAACCCTACGGTTCTGGTGTTAGGGGCGGGTCTTTGTGGTCGGCCCAGGATGCCCCCTATACATCCCGGCCGGGAACGTTTCCCGCTTCCCTTCGACCCCTGGGGAGTGCCGGACAGTTGTGGGCGAAATGTGAAGCCTCCCCGCAATAAAAGCATAAGCGGGAAGAGCGTCGGTGTTCCCGCTCCATTGCCATGAGAGGACCCCGGGAAGCTCCCACCTGCATAGGCTCCGGTTCATCTTTTTGCAGGGGTTCCCCTTTGAAGGCTCCCATCGGAAAAGGGCACTGGAGTGGCCCCCGAGGGGCTTCGCTACAACGTTCTTGGAGGTGCTCATTCAGCCTCTCGTCGATTTGTACCGTCAGGGTGACCAGCTCCCCCCAAGTCTTTGGCGTCGTAGCGTAAACCAGCTGGTCCTTGATCTCATCGTTTAGGCCTTGCCGGAACATTACTCGGAGGACGTTATCGGGCCAGCCCAGATCCACAGCTACCTGCTGGAACTTGGTCACGTATTCGAGGAGGGGGCCCTTCCCCTGTTTTAAGGTGGTAATGACAGTTTCGGCCTCTTGGAGGCGATGGGGGAAGTCGTACAGGAATTTAAATTCTTTAACAAAAGTGTCATAATCCTCCAGCAAGGGGCTATTGCCAGTGAGAAGGGGGGTGGCCCAGGCCAGGGCATGTCCTTCTAACAGCCCAATAACAAAGGCCACCTTCCTGGCATCTGTGTTGTAGGTGCGGGGCTGCGTCTTAAAGGTAAGTTTGCAGAGGGCAAGAAACCCCCGGAACTGCCACCGGTCTCCTGTAAACTGGGAAATGCAGGGCCCCTTTGGCTCACGGGGTCGCAGGTTGAGGCCTTCGGCTCCCGCTGGGTGGGGTGGGTCCCCCAGTGGTGCCACCGTCCCACTGTGCTGTTCCTGGAGGTCCTTGACCTCCATCGCCAGGTACTGCACTGCGTGGGTCAATTCTTGCACCTGGGCCAGGACCTGCTCCATGGCCTAGAGTAGGTGTGCTGGTGATTCTGTGGGGTTTGGCGGGGGGAAGGCTGCAAACCCCGGAAGGGGGGGGGAAAGGATGGAGTGGAACGGGGCCAAGGGCTGGTGGCTGGAGCCGGGGTAGGGACTGGATCTGGGCAAGAAGCAGCGAGCCTGGAAAAAGGTTCCCTCAGGGTCTTATGCGGCAGTCTGGAGGAACTCAGTCGCTCCCTGCCAAGCTCATCACAGGGACACAGGCCAAGCTGCTTCCCAACCAGGGAAGGCCCCTCTGTCGCGGGCGCCACACACATGGTCCCCAGGAACCAGGAGGGGGTGACAAGGATAGTGGTGTCTTCGGTGTGGGAACCCCCAAGGGGGTAGGGCTACAGGGCAAGGGTTAAGGGCTCCTTACATGCCAAGGGTTCCAGGGCACCACGTGCTGAGGAAGAGAAGGAAGGGGAATCCTCTCACGCGCTTTCACGGGGCTACTTACTCGTTCACACCGTTCTCTCTCTCTCTCTCTCTCTCTCTCTCACTCTCTCTCTCTGTCACACTTAGATTGCTCTCGCTCTGCTCACAGGACTCTCAGTAGGCACACACTCGCAAGGGCCGGTCTCACAAAGGCAAGGCTCTGATCACCAGCAAGGAAGCCTCGGCGTTCCTCCCTTATATAGGTGGGGCCGGGGCTTGCCGCCG
>QEPC01000529.1:3785582-3898318 GCA_003113815.1 Sphenodon punctatus | reverse complement strand
AAAAATAATTTCCCCTAAGTCCCCTAGTACGGGCTCCGGGCTGCCGCTGGTGACCCAGAGCCCACACCAGCACTGCAGCAGCCATCAGGTAAGTATACCAGTACTTTACTGATCCCTGGGGTGGGGGTGGTTTAACACCCCCCTACCCCAGTGATCACCCTTCCTCCCCACCCAGGGATTAATGCCATTGCCTCCTACTTTGAGCTCTGGACAGCGACGGCGATCCGGCGGCTTCAGCGCTGGCTGTGGCTGTTGGCTTCAGCACGCTACTAGGCCTTCTGGGGAACTTCCGGGTGGGGAGGCAGGGTGATCCCTGGGGTGGGGGGGGGGTTAAACCACCCCCCCACCCCAGGGATCAGTAAAGTACTGGTACACTTACCTGCTGGCTGCTGCAGTGCTGGTGTGGGTTCTGGGTCGCCGGCAGTGACCCAGAGCCCGCACTAGGGGACTTAGGGGAAATTATTTTTGGTGTTTAAATCCAGGCTGGGCAGGGTGGGTGGGGGGTGTCCCCCCTTCCACCCGCACAGCCTGGACTTGGGGAGGGAAAGTTTTTGTGGTTTTTTTTTTTTTTTTTTTTTACATTGCGGCCATTCATTTGAATGGCTACAATGTAAAAAATCTGGTACGGGGGGAATCCGGCAATTTACCCGGATTACCGGGTTTAATCCGATACTGCCGGTACACCCAATACCGGCAGTATCGGATACCGGTAGATCTGGTAGTCCCACCCCTACAAAGTACTGGTTGTTTGAAAGCCAGGAGAGGGGTTCAGGGAATATATCTTGTAGGATTTGGTCCCCATCCAATATAAGCTGGAGTTCTTTGATGGTGTTACATATGGGTTCCCGTTTGGAGTGGTAGATAGTAACTAAAGGTATGCAGCTGGCGGGTTCCTTCTCTTTGTATTGTAGCATGTTCTCTCGAGGTATTTAGGTAGTCTGTTCTATTTTATTTGATCCACTTCTCTGATGGAGTGCCCTTGTTTGGTGAAAGCAGTCTTTAGTGTGGCAAGGTGAGCATTGTAGGTCTTCTCATCGAAGCAGATTCTGTGGTCTCTGAGGGCTTGGCTATGGAAGACTGATTTCTTGGTGTGCCTTGGGTGGTGCTGGATCTGTGGAGATACGAATGGTGGTCCATAGTTTTCCTGTATACTGTTGTTTGTAAGGTTCCATTGGTTATGCTGACTGTGGTGTTATCCAAGCAATTTATCTTGTTGTAGGAATGTTCCAGTGTAAGTTTAATTGAGGGGTGATGTTCTTGAAGCTCTGATGATATTCTAACAGAAAATCTAGGCTTTCCGTTCATATAGGGTAAGTAAATTTATTGAAGCGTGACCAACGGTCATTGCTTGTACTCATACATAATGATACAGACAAACAGTTGACCAAACAAAATGATTTGACCAATACAAGTAAAACAAGCAGAGAACGAAGCAACCATATACAATACATACAACTTAAAAACTGAAAATGACCTCCAGTGACAAAAAGAAAACCCTTTTGGGAGCTAACAAATATCATAACCTATTTGGTCGCGGGTAAGGATAATAAAACTTAACAGAATAGCAAGAACAATTTGTTACAAGATGAGAGAAATTTTAAAAATTAAACAGTCTAGTCTAAGTCCGTATCTCCCAGGGGAAGTTCAAATTTAGGGATTATCAACTGTACCAGAAGAGAACGAGAAATAAATAATAATAACAGGGGCCACACTGGGATCTGACGACCCCAATGAGATCACACCGGGACTCCCTTAGGATTTTGACAACTAGTAAGGTTGGCCGTAACACATAACAAATAACAAATTTAAAATCAGTCAATTACTATAACAAGCCTGTTGCAATTTAGTAACTGCCTTAACACGTCTATACCGTCAAGTTAAAAAAATATAACAAATATTGAAGATATGTCAATCCCCCCCATAATTCCAGGTAATCAAACCGGAGAAGCATAGCAAATTATTGCCGTGAATTAACTTGAATTACTTTTAAATGCCAGAAACTGTTCCCTAGCCTGGATCATATGTATCATAAAGGTAGCCATATTCTTAATTATGGTTTTATCAGAGCTGTCCAGTAAGAAAGCGAGAACTACTGAATCCACCCGCCCCGGGAGCTTATTTAGATGTTCTTCCAAGTATAATTGCCTCCAGCCATCATAAAGATGGCAATGGAGCACCATATGCCCAACCATTTCCACTGCCTGCCTATCGAATGGACAAAATCTTAGGGTAAAGGGGATGCCTGACAGCTGCCCCTCCATAACCAGGGAAGGCAGTGCATTGCAGTGGGCAGACAAGATTAATTGTTTTCCTCTGGCTGAAATTTGTGTCTGTAGGTAATTGGCCAACTGCCCTAATTCGGGAATGAAAACGAGATACAATGACATGTGGGGAGAGGCAGCAATCGTGGCCATTTCCGTTTGCCTGTATATCTCCCACGACCTGGTTTTAATCTCCCTTACAAGAGCTGCTGATGACTTGTGGGCCAGGTATTCTAATGAAAGCCCCATTTGTGGCAAAAGGTCCTGTAAGCTAATCTGCCAAGGGTTACAAAATCCATCTTGCCCAATGGCACGCAAACGTTCCGAGGAATGGGTATCCATTGTTCTGCACCATAACCCGAAAGCATGTTCCAAGGCTATTTGACGCCAGCTAAGCTGACCACATTCAGCTCTAAGCGCTGCATAAGGTGTTCCTCTAGGAGCATGCAGTAGGGCCCGTAAGAACCCTGCCTGTGACAAGTTAAGTTTATAGGCACAGAGAGGGGCCCAAAGCTCGGCCCCGTAGAGGACCTGGGCCTGTACTTTGGCATTGAATGTCTGGATGGCAGGTAATATAGCTGACCTACCTGCCCGAGTGAAAAAACCCAGAAGTGCTCGGGAGGGGCCCTTAGAATTCAAAATGGCCCAGTGGACATGAGGATTCCACAACGTAGACTGATGGAACAATATGCCCAAATAACGATAGCTAGGGACCTGCTGAAACTTTTGTCCCATGATATCCCAGTTGTACTTCCTTCTCTTGGTGGTAAATACCACCACCCTTGATTTTTCAGTACTAATAGTCAATTTCAAAGCCTTACAGAATGTCATAAATGCCTCTAATTGCGGTTTCAACCCTATTTGAGTTTGGGAAAGGAGAACCACGTCATCTGCATACAACAGACATCCTACCACTTTGTCCGATATTTTTGGAGGAAAGAACTTGGGGGCCTTCATTAGGGATGCCACGTCATTAATATAATAATTAAACCGGGCTGGGGCTAAGACACAACCCTGCCGGATGTCTTTAGAGGTAATGATAGGAGATGTCAAGTGCCCCTGACGATCTACCTTAATAGAACAGGAGGAACTGGTGTAAAGAGAACGAATCAAATATAATAACCTCCTATCTACAGTAGAATCTGACAATTTACTCCATAGGAGTGCCCTATTGATAATATTGAATGCGGCCTTTAAGTCCATAAAGGCCTCAAAAAAGGACCCATTAAGGGCTTTATACTTACAAATGACGTGGTAAAGTACTAGACTTAACTCAGTTGTTGAACGACCCTGCTGGAACCCAGCCTGCTCTATCACCATAATATTGTCCCCTGCCAACCAATCGGTGAATTTGTACAGCAAAAGCTTAGCGTAGAGTTTTGCTACAACACACAGGAGACTGATGGGCCTGTAATTGGCCGGATCACTGTTGGGGCCTTTTTTAAAGATGGGGATGATGATGGCTCTTCCCCAATCTGATGGAATCACCCCTACATTGTTGATGGCTGTGAACAGTGCGGCCAATACCGGAAACCACCAATCCCTGTGTGTCTTTAAGAACTCAACATAAATTAGATCGCATCCTGCAGTCTTCCCATCTTTGAAAGAATCTACCAGTTGTTCTACTTCATCTATGGTAATTGGAGTCCAAAAGGGACCCAAGTTATTATTTCCTATAGCTGACTCGCACTCATCGTTCCCACTGGTAGAACTGAACAACCCCTGGAAATGGTCCATCCAAGATCTTGGTGAAATAGGTGACAGTGTAAACACTGGTTTACGAGAGATGCTAGCATTAATCAATTTCCAAAATTCCTTGTTGTTATTCTGCTCAGCTGACACATAGAGTCTTTCCCAACTCTCTTGGTCATAATTCCTTTTTTTCCCTTTTAGGAGGTTCCTGTATTCTGACTTGAGAGCTTGATAGGAAGCCAAAAGTTTAAATCCCTTCATATAATAAAGATGTTATCTATAAATCTCAGGTACAGGAAAGGTTTGGTGATACATTTTCCTAGGGAAACTTCTTCAAGGTGTCCCGTAAAAAGCTGGCGTTTTTTTGGGGGGTGGGGGCATCTTGGTCCCATGGCAGTCCCCATGATTCGTAAAAAATGTTTGTTGTAGAAAGTAAGTTACTGTGTGTAAGAATGAAATGGATAAATTGCCCAATGTGTTCGGGGTGTATGTCTGTGTGTTCCCTGTAGTCCTGGAAGTATTTGAGACATGCTGCAATTCCACTAGTGTAGGGAAATATTGGTGTATAGTGAAGTGACATCCATGGTTCCCAGGATGGTATTTTATGGGTGGTTAGGGTTACTTATGTTACAAAGCTTACAGAGGAAGTCCGTGGTGTCTTCAATGAAGCTGGCACTTTACCTGGCGAGTGGCTTGAGAATGTTCTCTATGAATCCTGGTATTCCTTCAGTGGGTGTGTCATGACTGGATACGATGGGAAAGCATTCCTGTGTTTCCCTGTTTATGTATCTTGGGAAGCATGTAGAAGGCATGTAGAATGTCCCTGGGTTGGAGTTGGTAGGGATGATATCAGATAGTTCCTCCTGTAATTTACGGGGGAGGGATTTGATGGTGTTTTTGTTGATGTCTCTGGGCGATACGTTGTTTTGGAGACCTTACTTGTTGCAAAAGTATTCCTTGAGGCAGAGCTGGTGGAAATAGTCTTGTAGTTCACCACATATTAGTGTATTATCCGGCTTCTTCGTAGGTTAGAAATTTTGTTCTTTAGAGAGTACTAACAGTTCCACTTTAGTCAGTGTTTGTCTGCATAGTACCTGAGTACCACTGATAAACCCTGAACACCACTTCTCACAGTTTGACCTGGAGACTCGCATTTTGGCCTTTGGGAATCTCAGGGTTAAGCTGGGAGAGGTAACAGACAACCTTACCTCAGAATGAGTACACATGAGAACATTATCTGAAGTTTAAACCTTCCTCCCCACTTGTTCTAATTCATTTGTTTGGGAAATATTATGTACCTTCCTGTTATCTCTTTAACTCCTGTGCTTGTGGAAACTAGTACCTATGAATATACTTCTTGGAGCATAAGCTTTTCCTCTGACTTTAACCCAGTAAGTATCTTCTCTTTATACTCACTTCAAAGCATGTGCTTCTGGGAACACAGGAACAATTAAATTGAGTTAGGAGGTACATTCCTCCAAAAAAGCACTTGTGAGAACACACCCTAAGAGAAACCTTACTTAAACACATTGAGAACATCAACAAACTGAAGAAAAACTAATAATAAAAAAAATCACTCATTCATGTAGACCATCATGCTGTATGGATACCTGAGTTGCCCAATTCTACCCTTAGGTCAAAGGCCCTTTTCAAATGGTCCATGGTGGGGGATGTGGGTGTGTATGACCAGTGTAGGGGTGTGCACTTCGTTTTCATTATGTTGATAACGAAAACAAAAATGTTGTGGTTTTTTTTTCCATTATTATAGTAACGAAAACAAAAATGATAATGAAATCAATATTTTTTCATGATTGGTGTTGTTATTGGTGTTGTATTAGCATCAGTATCAGATGAAACAAAAAAAATTGTTTTCAGTTTCGTTTCCGTTTTCGTCAGTACGTTTGTGGGAGAAAGGGGCTCTGTGTGTGCAGGGGGACTATAATGAGATGCAGTCTTCTGGAACCTCTGCCACTGGCACTTCCACCACACACACACATACACACACACATATAGAATGCCCCCCCTCTCCCAATGGTGACGAGAATGAAAATGAAAACGAAAACATTTTTGGTTTCGTGAGATACTAATACCGAAAAATGAAATTTTGTTATTAATGAAAATGTATAATGACAGTTTTTAATAATGAAAATGGAAAAAGAAAACAAATAATGACATGGATCCCTGGTGCACACCTCTACCATGGTGGGTATGCGGTGCATGGGTGGTCATCACAAAGACACACCCATCTCCACCCACCTCCACAAATCTCCATGCATGGAGCCATTCCTGTTTTGGCTGATGGCTCTGTGCATGGGTAATGGGTGGATGAGGGTGGAGATGTGTGCAGCGTGGGAGCATGCACAAACACCCACCCACCTGCCTTAGCGGCCACACGCATGCACACGGAGGCACCCACGTGTGTGTTGGATACACCCACGTGTGCATTGACATCACTTACCACTCCTCTCCCCATCCTACACCCTCCTTTCTCCCTCCTTCCCCTCCTTCTCTCATGTCCTCCTTCCCTCCCAGATCCCTTGAGGAAATCTAATGCCAGCTCTACTCCTCCAACCCTTCCACTTGCCCCCTTCACCCCATCCCCTCCTGCTTCCTGACCTCCATTGTTCCCACTGTCGCCCCTTCTGTCCTGCACATCATCAATCTCTCCTTCTCTACTGGCTCCTTTCCATCTGCCTTCAAGCATGCCACTGTCTCTCCTATCATCAAAGAGTCCACTCTTGACCCCTCTGACCCTTCTAGCAACCGTCCTGTCTCACTCCTTCCTTTTGCTTCTAAGCTTCTTGAATGTATTGTCTACTACCGTTGCCTCGACTTCCTCTCCACCAACTCCTCCCTTGACCCCTCCAATCTGGCTTTTGCCCTCTTCACTTTACTGAAACTGCTTTCGCTAAGATCACCAATGATCTTTTTGTGGCTAAATCTAATCGCCCCTATTCCATTCTTGTCCTCCTTGACCTCTCTGCTGCCTTCAATATTGTTGACCACCCACTCTTGATGGATTCACTTCACTCCCTTGGCTTCCGTGGCTCTGTCCTCGAGTGGATCTCCTCCTACCTCTCTGACCGCTCCTTCAATGTGTCTCTTGCCAACTCCACGTCCTCCTCCCTTCCACTCTCGTTGGTGTTCCCCAAGGCTCTGTCCTTGGCCCTCTCCTCTTCTCTATCTATACCCTGTCCCTAGGCAAACTCATTGCCTCCCATGGCTTCCAATATCACCTCTATGCTGATGACACTCAACTCTATCTCNCCACCGGGGGCGCCTTCCTGGAGGACCCCTGCGTAAAGCGGGAGGTTATAATGGAGAGGGCGTAGGGATGGGCGAACGCGGTTCGGAAGTTTGGGGTTTGGCCCGAACTCGGCCTGTTCGGACAACCGAACATGAACCCGAATCCGAACATGAACTGACCAAACCGAACTCAGGTCTGAATGTCAAAATGACTGAACAGTTCAGTCAGTTCGGATTGCATTCGGGTGAGTTCGGGTGTCTAAAACGTGGTGTCACTGAAGGCCAAATATGACAGGGAGGGGATGTCAGCTGAGGAGCAGGCTTCCAGGCACCAGGGGTGGAGAGGCTTGGAGTAGCAGCCAGCCTGCCCAATTACCATCAATTTTCGCCTCAGACCACTGGCTTGGCAGTCTGCGATTGGCCACGGGCTATGCTGCATGGAACGAATGGGGCTTGTGGTGAGGTGGGTGCAGCAAGAAACAAAAGTGTCTGCCTCCCCCCTTCCCAACACCTTCTGAGCTAGTCACTGTTCCTGAACAGCAGACGTTTCAGAAGGCACCCTCTCTCCCAGCAGTTTTTTCCCCTTCCTATTCCTAATCCATTGCCATCCTCCTCCTATTTCACCCATCCAACCCATCTACCCCCATATTATCATTTATTTAGCTTAGCTTAGATAGATTTAGTCTTTATTTTTTGTTTTTACCCCTCCCTGTGTTCCCTGTGTTCAATATTCCTTCTTCCCTCCCCCCTCCATTGAATTCTTTCCCTCTTCCATTTCATCCCTGATTCCCTTCCCCTGTTCTTTTCATTTAGAGTAGGACTATTAGATTGATTTAGGTTTCATTTAAGTTTTGTACCCCTCCTTGTGTTGTTTGTGTTGCTTGTGAGTCCCCCCATCCCATATATACACAGATAGATAGATAGATAGATAGATAGAAGACAGT
Source organism: Sphenodon punctatus (assembly GCA_003113815.1). Classification (NCBI taxonomy): domain Eukaryota; kingdom Metazoa; phylum Chordata; class Lepidosauria; order Sphenodontia; family Sphenodontidae; genus Sphenodon; species Sphenodon punctatus. Next base: position 3,890,175 of record QEPC01000529.1, on the reverse strand, counting down.
TGTAGGAGTTAGCTTAGTGAAAGAGATAGCATCTAGTGATTTAGTTTTAGTGTTTGTAGGAGTAGTCCTGTGTACTTATTAATCCATTTAGTTTATAGCATTTAGAATAGTTAATAGTAGTTAGATTTAGTGTGTGTGTGTGTATATATATATTTAAAATTTAAATTAAAAAAACAATTTTTTAAACAAAAACATTAGTTTGGAGGGAGAAATGAAGAAGGGAAGGAGAGGCCTGTCTGCTGCCAGTAGGGGAGGCAATGGGGCATGTGTCAGAGGTGGGAGGGGCTGTGCAAGCGGAGCAGCAGCAGGCAGCAGCAGTAGCCAGAGGCAGAGCACATCACACACACCCAAACTTAGCAGGCCTGCTTTAGGGCAACAGGTTTCAGCGGCGCCTCCTGGCAGTACCCTCCTCCACTGCCACAGAGGGCACTGGAAGGCCTGCAGGACTTGAGGCTGCATCTGTCTCTGCTGGTGGTAGTGCTGGAGCAGGTTCTGGGGCTGCTTCCGATGTTGCTCCAGGGCCACCAATGTCCCCCACTGTCGAGCCGATCCCCAGCAGTCCAGAGCTGGTGGATCCCACCATGACTGCTAGAGGCAGGGTCCGATTCCCGGGCAATGTCAGTAGGGAGAGGAGCAGCAGCAGCAGCACTAGCAGCTACAGAGGGGGGCACAGGGAGAGTGCCAGCAGCATGGCGGACACGGACAGTCTAGCTTCAGGGTCCCAGTACTCCCTTTCATGGGACATCACCGTGATCGCGGACAGTGAGGAAGAGGCAGACAGTAGTGCCGCAGAGGAGATGTCTGTACCCAAGGTGATGTCTGACCCTCCTCCCAGAGCTGTGTCACCAGTGCCAAGAAGTTCTCCCCCTCCCTGTAGCGTTGGCAGCAGTGCGTCCGCCGGGGCGGGCAAGAAGGCATGGGGGGGGGAATCCTCAGTCTGGGATCATTGTAAGCATGTGTGGGCAGATGATCCCAGAGAGGGGTGGTGCACGCTGTGCAAAAAGGTGATGAATCATGGGCAGGTGCTCGCCAACCTTGGCAAAACTGCAATGGCGAGGCACCTCAAGGCAAGCCACAGTGCTCTGTTGCTCAGCTGGAAAGCAGGGGAAGTAGGTGCCAGTGGGTTCCCGACTGCAGTGGCCAGTCACCTGGCTCCTTCAGCGGGCCAGCATCCAGCACCAACTGCTGCTTCCTCTAGCAGAAGGAGCAGTATGGGGGCAGAATAGCAACAGGAGCCTCCCCAGGAGTGCCGTCAGTCCACCATAGAGGAGATGGGGTGGGGGGATGTGTCAAGGCCATCGTCAGGGTGCCGTGTCACTGGCTTCCATCTTGGGAAAGCCAAGCACCTGTTAGCAGAAATGATTGCCCTGGATGGCCAGCCCTTGTCAATTGTGGAGGACAAGGGCTTCCAGCGGCTGATTGGGTTCCTGGCCCCCAACTTTAAGATGCCTTCCCGCACCACCCTGAGTCGGACCGTGGTGCCACAGCTCTTCAGAGCTTTGAAGGACCGGGTGAGGGAGCTTGTGGCAGGGGCTGGGGGGGGTGGGGTCCACTTCACCACCATTCTGTGGTCCGCCAGAAACGCCCAGCACGCCTACCTGTCATTGACTGCACACTGGTGGCAGGAACCAGAGGCAGCACTTGGCAGTGGCAGGAGGGGACCTGAAGCAGGGCATAGGTGGGCCCTGCTTCAGTCCCAAGTCATGGACAGCTCCCATACCTCAAGGCAGCCATGGAAACCATGGTGAGGGAGTGGGTCACACCAGGTGTGGCCTTCACCAAGGGGTGTGTGGTCATGGACAACGCGGTCAACATATTAAGGCAGTCTGTGATGGGGGCTTCACAAGAATCCCTTGTGCTGCACACACCCTCCATCTCATGCTGAAAGATGCTCTGGGCTTGGAGGAGAAGGGGATTGGGCCAGGCACCCTTAGCTCCCTGGTCGAGTGGGGGAGGAAACTGGTGGGCTTCTTCAACCTCAGCGTGAAGGGCAGCGAGCTCCTCCGGGAGTAGCAGGCCAAGCAAGGGTCCTCAGTGCACATGCTGGTCTAGGATGTCTCCACCAGGTGGAATTCCACCTTCCTGATGCTCGAGCGACTTCTTGAGAAGAAATTCACCCTGCATCAGGTGGAACTGGAGACAGACATTGAGGCACCTCCAGGGTACAACAGGGATGAATGGGAGATGATTGCTCAGATAGTCTTCATCCTGAGACCATTCCTGGCCCTGACAGAGACAGTTAGCAGCTCCACTGCCACCCTCATCCAGGTGAGCCCGCTGGTCCATAGTCTCAAGAGGATCCTGGATGAGATTACCGGGGGGCATGATTTTGGCCCTCCAGGCAGGAAGCTCTCTGATGAAGCGCTTGACCTGGCACGGAAGCTGAAGGCAGGGCTGAGTGCTCACTTTGATGAGCTCCTGCGTTGGGAGGAATATGTCCTGGCAACCATGCTGGACCCCAGGATCAAGGGCAGCATGGCATGTGAGAAAGCAGTTTATGGCCTCCGGAAGGGTACGATGGTGAAGAAGGTCCGGCAGGCAGAGCGGGCCATGCAGCAGGATGCCCCTGGGGATGGTGGGAGTGGGAGCAGCGACCCCTTCCAGGCATCTAGGTCTATCCCTGTCCCGAACCCTAGTTGTAGCAGCAGCACCAGAAGCAGGATGAGCAGCAGCAGCAGGACACCTACTAGTGCCAGCAGATCCTCCTGTGGTCAGGTCACTCTGGGGAGCATGGGGACCAGCATAATAGGGCAAGCAGCATGGCTGAGGGCAGTGGGGCAGGTGGTGCCCACTCAGAGCTACCAGAGGGAGTATGATGGCATCTCAGCAGCAGTGGAAAGCTACCTGGAGGAGGAGTAATGCATTGATCCCAGCAGCGATCCCTTGGCCTACTGGGCTGGCAAGGTCAACGTGTGGCCAGCCATGTCAAAAGTGGCCAAGGATATCCTGTCCCGTCCACCAACCAGTGTCCCCAGTGAGTGGGTGTTCTCTGTGGTGGAGGATATTTGCTCCCCGCACCACCTTAGACTGGGGGCCAAGTTGGTGAAGCAGTTGTTCTTCCTGAAGGTGAACCTTCTGCTGCTGGGATTCCCCAAGCTGCCCCTGGAAAAGGAGTGATGGTGCAGTGGCACATGCCATCCCATGCCAGGGGTAGTTGGGACGGGGCTCTTCCTCCTCCTCCTCCTCCTCCTCCTCAATCTGGGCTAGGGCTACTACTCCTGTGCTGCTGAGGTGTTGTCCCTCCTCCCAATTCCTGGCACACGCCCTGTCTCTCTCTCTCTGTCTCTCTCTGTCTCTCTCTCTCTCTGTCTCTCTCTCTCTCTCCCATACTAGATGGCCTTGGCTGCCTTATCTGACTGACCTCATGATGCAGGCTGGGATTGGGAAACAAACTGTAAGCCTGCCAGCTAGCCTATGGCTACAAGAACTCGGGCCGCCTATGTGACACTGACTGGTTCTCACTCTCTCGCACTGCACAGTCTTTGCTAGCCTATCTGAGTGCCCTGCTGCCAATGTCCCAGCCTGCCTGCCCTACTTCCTCCTATGCCATGCTGCCTGTCTTCCCGTCCAGCTTGCCACCAAGCTCAAAGCATGCCTCAGTCCACCTTCCTGCCTCCCATGTCAAGGTGCCTGTCTGCCCACCCAGGTTGCCAACTCAAAGCCTGACCAAGCTTGCCTGCCCTACTGCCTCTCATGGCATGCTGCGTACCTGCCCGCCCGCCCAGGTTGCAAAGCTCAAACCCTGCCTCAGTATGCCTGACTGCCACTCATGCCATGCCACCTGACTTCCTGCCCCATCAACTAATGTCTGCTACTGCTAGTGTCAACGGCCCCAGGCTTATATCCTGTCTATGCAAAGGGTTCTGTACCCTGGCAACCAATGTCTGCTGCTACTGCCAATGCCACCCATACTGTCTGTGCCATGGGTTCTGGGGCCCATCATTCCTTACACAGAGGTGATGTCATTCCACCACATCAAGAAACATCCACTCCAGCCCCGAGACCCACCACCACTGTTCTGGGGCCAAGATACTGGCAAGGAGGGCTGTGGCCAATATCTAGAAGCTGCCACTCGAGCCCCAGGACCCACCATCATGGGTCTGGGGCCATCATTCCTCGCGATGTCTTTCTACCACATCAAGAAACAGTCACTCCAGCTCTAGGACCCCCCGTCAGGGTTCTGGGGCCCATCATTTCTTGCACAGAGAGTCAGTTTTCAACTGCATCAAGAAACAGCCACTCCAGCTCCAGGACCCACCATCAGGGTTCTGGGACTTATATTACTGGAAGGGACAGATGTAGCCAATATCTTTCAGCTTCCACTCTAGCCCCAGGACCCACCATCATTGCGTCATTGGTCTGGGGCCAACATGGAGGTGATGTCTTTCTACGCATCAAGAAACAGCCATTCCAGCCCCAGAACCCGGCGACCGGGGTCTGGAGCCAAGTTACAGCCAAGGAGGGCTGTGGCCAGTACCTAGTAGCTGTCACTCTAGCCCCAGGAGCTGCCATCATGGGTCTGGGGCCATCATTACTTGCACAGAGAGCCTTTTTACGAATGGCCGAATCGAATATTAGCGGGAAAGGGGCCAATGTAGTCTATTTGGATCCTGGCCCAAGGTCCCTCAATGCGCTGATGCTGGATCGGGGCCTTGACAGCCTGGGGATTTTCATTTACCATGGTGCATGCTAGACAATTATCACACCATTGTGCCACATCTGTCTTTATGTGGGGCCACCACCCCATTTCCTTATGTGTGTCATAAGGAAATGGGTGTCTTGTTTTCCCTTATGTGCCTGAAAGTGTCTTGTTTTCCCTTATGTGCCTGCTCATGTATGAACTGTATCAGTTCCCCCCGTATCTTACTGGGAACTATCCAATGTGTCTCCCCCAGGATTGATAGCCCACCAAACTTAATTGTCTCTAAGAATTGTGAAACTCCCGGTGGGATCTTTTCCCATGTTTGCTAGATCCAATATTTCTCTGTCTCCCTGCTGGTGTGTTCCTAGATCCAAAATGGTGACTCCTACTCCTGTGGAACGGGCTCTAGTGGTGACTGGGGCTAGGGTCTGTTCTGGGGATGGCTCATCTAAGGGCTCGGAGGCGGGGCTCGTGTTTGCTGCTTCTTTTGCTAGCCAATCTGCCTGGCCGTTCCAAAAAGCCGCTTCTGCTGGCTCCCTGGAGTGTCCTGGCATGTGTGCCACCCAAGTTAAACCTGTTCTAGCTTGGATGAGCTCCACCACCCACTTCCATTTGCTGGCGTGGGCTACCAGTCTCCCATCCGAAGTTGTCATGTCTCTACCCAGCCAGATTGGAAGCCAGATTGTGGTGGTGCGAGCGATCCAATCTGAGTCTGTGTAGATTGCCAAACAAAATTCTAGGGGTTCAAACTCAAGGACAGCCAGTACTGCTTGTACTTCAGCAGCTTGGGATGAGTGAGGGCGAGTCAGTCCTTGCAATACCCTCCCATCTAACAGCCGCACAGCTGCCCATCCAGTTTTAGGCTCCCCCCGTTGATGAAAAGAAGACCCAGCCGCATACCACACAGTGAACCCCCGTTTTAATGCCTTCTTATAATTCTTTCCCCACTGCACTGGCCAGTCTCTTGTATTCAGATCTGGGAGCAGACACTCGTGCTTCTCCCCTTCTACTATCAGGCCATATGGAGCAGGGGTGTCTTTCTGTTCTTTGCTGAAACTCACCCCTCTATTTAATAGGGCCAAAGTCCACTTGGCTATTCTAGGGGTGCTGATCTGCCCATCTTGTACCTTGATGGAGATGATATACTTAAGGGGAGAGTGGGGTGTCTGAACTATCATTTTGGATTCTCCTACTATGAATTCCCAGTGCTCAAGGCTCCACACCAGAACCAGGCATGCTTTCTCACAAAGGATGAACCACTGCTCCACCTCACTGAGAAGCCGAGAAGCGTACACAATCACCCTCTGTTTCCCATCTGGTGCTGTGACAAGGTAGCTCCTATGCAAGTCTCAGTTGCTGCTAGTTTTATTAAAAAGGGTAGCTTGGAGACTGGGCGTGCCAGTGCCGAGGCTGTGGCTAAATCTTGTTTCAGGGTGGCTAGGGCTTCCTGCTGCTTGGGACCCCACTCCCATACATGTCCGGTCTTCAGGATCTTATATAGAGGTCTGTCCTTTTCGTCGAAGAACTCTATAAAGTCCCCAGAGAAATTCATGGTGTCCAAGACAGCTCGGAGGGAGGGTATATCGGTAGGAGCATGTATCTTTAAAACCACCTCTACTCTCTGCGCGTCTGGGGACCTCCCCTCTTCTCCTATACTAATGCCCAGATACTTCACATGTTTTTGGACTAGTTGTGGTTTTTCCATGTTCACTCTGAACCCAGTGTGCTGAACAATGGACAATACCTCCCTAGTAATTTCCTGGGTCATCCCTTCCTCTGGAGAGTGGACTAAAATGTCATCCACATAGCTTGTGACCAAGTTTCTGAACTCTGGCCTCAGTTTCTCCCACATCTTGGAAACTACTGAATGGCAAATGCTGGGGAAAGAATGAAATCCTTGGGGTGTCCTGGTGTAGGTGTATTGCTGATTCTTGTACGTGAATGCAAATTTGTACCAACATGTGGGATCCAGGGGAATGGTGAAAAAGACATTGGCTGAATCTATCACGGAATACCAGTGGAACCCTGCAGCTACTGCGGCTATGATCTCATTGTACATGGCTACTACTGGGGCAAAACGGGAGGTGACTGCGTTTAAAGCTCGGTAATCCACAGTCATTCTGTAAGTCTTTAAGTCTCCATCAGCTTTAAGAATCGACCAGATAGGTGCATTACAGATAGACTGCATTTGAACTATAATTCCCTGTTCTAGCAATCTATCTATGGTAACCTGAATCCCCTTCTCAGCCTCCGCTGGATACTTGTACTGTTTCTGGGGAGGGGGATCTTCTCCTTCTATCAGCACCAATCTTCCACCCTCCCACATTCCACCTTGTCCTAGATCCACACTTGGGAAAACTCTTGAGTCCATGGATCATTGGTCAAAGTAAGAACTGGGAGGAGGGCCTTAATGGTTGCACAATGGTGAAATGCTGAAATCTTGGGGGGGGGGAGGTGTCCTGGAAATTGCCACAGGAGCTCATTATTATTATTATTATTAACAAACATTTATATAGCGCCAGCAGTGTACCTGGCACTTTACAAAGTAATAAAACAGACACGGTCCCTGCCCCTAGGGCTTACAATCTGAGAGACTTAGGAAGGGGAACAGAGGGAGAGACAAGGGGTCTAACATTCATGAAGATGCGAGGTCTCAAGTGCACGTACTTGGCTTGGTTACGATGCCAAGTTAGTTCACTCGACTAACTGTTCATTAGTCGAGTGAACAGTTAGCTGAAAGCTCTTAAAAAGGGAAACCCAATGATACCCCCTCTCCTTACCCCAATGAACACAACTTTCTAATTTCCCAACCAATTTTCCTAATTCAAAAGGGATATCCTGCCATACAGGTGCTGCCTGGACCTCACCCCCATATCCACTGAGTGCTACCTGCTTCCCCGTGGACTTCCCCACATTTACCCATTCTGGGTCCAACATGATCACAGACGTGCCTGTTTCCACTAAGTGTTGGGCTGCTGTTCCCGGATTCCCAATACTAGCCCTGGTAGTAGGTCTCCCCATGTATCTGGCTGCAATTTGGCAACAATCTGAGGGGGACCCATGGGAATCGGGTCTCCCTAGCAGATGTTGTACACTTCCTGGAGTGTGCGCTCCTGTTCCACGGTCCGGGTGCTTGAGCCCATATCAGGGGGTCTAACTGTGGCTACTGTCTCAGGCTGAGGACCCGGTTCTTGCTGTTTTAGGATTTCTGCTAGTGCAGCCATTATGACATGAGTGGGTTAGAGATGATATTGCTTCATATCTACCCGAGTGGCCTTGAGCTCACCCCAAAGTTGCTCGGGAAGATTGATCCCACCCTCCCGGTTAGGGGCTCAGGGGGGGGGACTGAGTAACAGGTCCATTCCTCTGACTGTTTTGGGGCCTCCCCATGAGGGAAAACCTGAAGCCTGTTCAGGGAGGCTAGAGGAGTGTGGACCAATATTAACAAAAGTAACGGCCTGAACTGGTTATATCAGGGATTTCTTGACTTGCCGCCTGCTCCCTTCCATGTCCCTCATGATATCTGCTACATGATGATTACCCATTGCTAGCTCATCCCACGTGACCTGCACTATCTCCATTCTCCCTAAAGCCAATCCGGCTGGAGCAGTTAACCCATCATACACTCGGCCGATGTGATGGATGTCCTGGGCTCTGTGAGGGCCACGTGTTGTGAACTCGACCCGTGCCCGTCCTGGTTGGGAAAAGCTTCCAGGGAGAAGTTGGGGATGGTACTGGCAAGGGTAGTGAAAGCGTCCTTTCAGCAGGGGAGGCTGCCACTTTGTCTTAAAGAGAAAAAAACCATCTTTGGACGTGGATGCGCTTGCCAGCTACCGACCTGTCCCTAACCTTCCCTTTTTAGGGAAGGTTATTAAGCGGGCAGTGGCGCTCCAGCTCCAGGTGCATCTGGATAGTATCGGCTTCCTAGACCCTTTTCAATCTGGGTTCCGCCCCGGCTATGGCACCGAGATGGTGTTGGTGGCCTTGGTAGACGACCTCTGCCGGGAGATGGATGCAGGATGTTCAATATTTCTCATCCTGCTAGATCTCTTGGCCGCTTTTGATACCGTGGACCACGGGCTGCTGCTGAGGCGACTGCGTGACCTGGGGGGCTTGGGCGGGACCGTTCTTGAATGGTTCTGCTCATTCCTCTCGGGGACGAGCCAGCGGGTAGTGTTGGGGGAGGAGACATCGTGCCCCCACGCTTTACCGTGTGGCGTTCCGCAGGGTTCGATCTTGTCTCCGCTGTTGTTTAACATCTATATGCAGCCCTTGGGGGAGGTTGTGAGAAGGTTCGGGGTGCGATGTCACCAGTATGCTGATGATACTCAGCTGTACCTCTCTTTTTCTACTGACCCAGACCCTGCTATCTCATTGCTTTCCCAATGTTTGGAGGCCGTGGCGGAGTGGATGCGGCTGAGCAGACTGAAGCTTAACCCCGACAAGACGGAGGTGATGTTGGTGGGGAGAGCGAAGGGGGTGGTGGCCCCCCTGGTTGGGGGGGTTCGCCCTCCTGTAGCTCTGCAGGTTCGGAGTCTGGGGGTGATATTGGACGCAGATCTGCGTCTGGAGCGGCAGGTGGAGGCAGTCGCTAAGGCTGCCTTCCGCCAGCTATATCTAGTACGTAGGCTGCGTCCGTTTGTCTCCGGCCCGGACCTGGCCTCCCTCATCCATGCCTTCGTCACCTCGAGGCTCGACTACTGCAACGCGCTCTACGTGGGGCTTCCCTTGTTCTTGGTTCGGAGGCTGCAGCTGGTGCAGAATGCGGCGGCTCGTCTTCTTACGGGGACGGGCCGCCGGGAGCATATTACACCGGTGCTCCGAGCTCTGCACTGGCTGCCGATAGCGTGCCGAGCCAAGTTCAAGGTGCTGGTGATGGTTTATAAAGCCCTACATGGTCTCGGCCCCTCATACCTTAGGGACCGCCTCGCCCTCCGGGCCCCAGAGCGGCTCCTGTGGTCCGCCGGGGGCCACGATGGAGAGGGCATTCTCGGTAGTGGGGCCGTGGCTATGGAACTCCCTTCCATAGGAATCTCGCCTGGCCCCTAGACTGTTAACATTCCGGCGGATGAACTTTTGATTACCCTCAACCGCCCCCCCCCCCCGATGGGAAGAAGACTTCTCAGACTATGGTGAACTGGGAACCACAGGGGTGCGAAATTAAGGGTAATGTGTTATATAGATCAGGGCCACCTGATTGGATCATTCCCCTAAGTGGAACAAGATGTGATACATTCTAACTGGTCATTCTGTTTAGCTATTATAGCCACATGTTTTTTAAAGAAGAAGAAACCTTAGCACGAGTTTATAAATTAGAATTTGGAAATGCGACCCAAAATATTGTAGAGATTCACCCCTTGATTGAACATGCAGAATCTCTTCAGAAACTAGTCGCCCCGGTCATGGGCTCGCATGTTCTCAAGCTAGATCAACCTGCAAAGATTTTGTTAAATCCTCAGGTGTCATTGAAGGAAATCTGGGTCGATCTAGCCGGTATGAATCTATCACAGATTGTTCCCAGGTGTTCCCCCTTCCTTGAGACTAGCCATATGGGGTGGTCTAAGTGGGTGTCCATGTGGCAGAGCTTAGCCACCAGGGGAAGAACAAAGCATGGGTTATCGCATTGTTTGGGGCCATTAGGGGCAGGAGCTTCCCTCATAGACGCCGCCAACATAGAGGTGCTTATGAATAAGGTCTTGTATGCCACCAAAGACATGGGGAAACTGAACACTTCCCTGGAAGGATCGTTTACCCAGTTGGCTAAAGGGCAAGTTTCCATCAATAAGATCTCGCCTTCCTGGGAAATGATTTAACAGATGAGAAGCATTTGATTTCTGGAATACTGTCACTGCAGAACAACTGTTCACTGGCTCTGACTAGTACACAGGTGCAAGCCTTGACCCAAAGTGTTACCATGGAGATGGTTTGGCAAGTGAAAATGGGACATATCCCCATGGAACTTACAAATTTGATTAGGGCCCAATTGACCACAGGGGAGAATGAGCTCCAAGAGTGGTGGAAGCTAGCTAATGTAAGTTTTAGCCCCCTGCAAAACCAGTTGAATTTGTTCAGTGTAACCACCGCCGCAGCAGAAATGATGGTGGTGTACACAGTGGTCCCGCTGCAGTGCCAGATTGGTCATGGTAAGGTGTTGTATTCCCGGAACCCCAATCAATTCGCTTTTCCTTGGGAAGTTAGTTTTAAAACTGTGAATATCATGGGATATAGACATAGGAATGAATTGGACCTTGTGTGTTTTGATGATAATTTAGAAATTCATGATCCCTGTTTTTCCCCCTACCCTGGTAATGATTGTTTGTGATTTTAGTATAGAAAATGAAAACAAATCCGCCATAGTATATGTAGGTAGGACCTGTGTGTGCATTAGGACTGTGTGTGATTATATCATTATCAATGGTAGAGAGATAATCCCATGGTATCACTATTCAATTGCTGTTTTTGTGCTGTCATTAGGATGGGGGGTGTTATTTTAAGTATGTGACCCCATTCTGGATGATGCAGCATAGGAAACTGTTCCCCTCTCCTTATACCTCTATTTACTCTGTGTCCCTGGGAATAAGACTTTCTCTCCTTAGATCCCTCTTATCCCATCCATTCCTCCAGTTAGAACTTCAGAAGGTGCAGGCACTGGGGAGGACAGCTTCTCTGATAGTACAACATAACAACCAGGCCATCTTCTGAATAACAGTAGACATTCAGTCAGCAGGCCAGCACGCGTGGTATGAGAGTTTGCTGGGCTGGAGTTCTCAGGCAACTGGGGTTTTTAATTTAATGCTCCACTTGATTGTATTGATCCTAGTGTTCCAAGAAGGGCTTGTGCTTTGCATGACGGGTTTGACATGTTGGGTTAAGAGGAAAATGACCAGATTAAGTTGCATTGAGGACTACTGTGTTTATCCTAAACTCATGAATGTGTGGGGGCCATCACCCGACAGGGGTTTAGCCCCCAACACGGGGAATTGTTAGGTAACAAGCCTTTTCCCCGAGAATGTCCCCAGCCCCCTTTTGGTGAAACATTGCCCCATAATAATATTATTTTATTATTGTTAAATATTAAATATTAAATAATATTATTTTAATATTATAATATTATTTTAATATTATTATGATTGTTTTAAAATGTATATGATTGTATCTTTATGTTTTAAAATTGTTAGCCACCCCGCGCTGTTTTCAGGAGGGGCAGGATATAAATTGATGAAATAAATAAATATAAATAAATAAATAAATAAATAATAAGGAATACAGCTTCTGGGGTGCCCAATAGGGATGGGCAAACAGAACCGAGTTCAGAAATTCGGTTCGGTTTGGAAGTTCGGTTCAGTTGACCGAACTATTCGAGTTCGGTCCGAACTCTGAACAAAGTTCAGAAATTCAACCCCCATTGAACTAAATGAGATATTATCCTTAGGGATGGGTGAACTGGTCGAGTTTGGTCCAAACTCCGAACGTCCGAACTGTGTTCGCTTATCCCTAGTGCCCAAGCGACAAGGGCCAGAGAGGAATTTGAGAGCCAGGTGAACCCTTGAAACTGAAAGGCCCCTCAGGTAAAGCATGAAACCTGAAAAGAGAAGGAATTAGATAAGGGAAGAGCTTCCTCCAGTAATCACAGGGGCACAGGAAAGCGAGGCTGCTCCCCGGTTTCGAACAAAGACCCTAGCTTGGAATTCCAGATTGGCAAAATAAGCACAATGGTGGGCCTGCCTGTGCACACCTGGAAGGAGCCAGTCTTCCCCTTTTCTGTATAGGAAAGCCCCTTATCCCCTGCAAGATTTGTTTCCCCCACAACATCTTGACAAGATTTTGCTATTGACTCACCTTATTTTCCTAAAGACACCTGAAGTATCTGTCCAAACCCTTAATTGAATGAGCACATGGACATCATCCTATAATAATCCAAACCCTGGCACCCAGGAGCAGAGTAGTTCTGGACCCCACCAAAGGATGCTTCTCCAAGACCTTGGTCTGTGTTCCTCATCTCCACCTTTCAACCCCCCTGCCACTGCCTGTCTCTCCCTCTACCTATAGGCTCAGCAAGGTAACCTTTTAAACCTCTCTCTCTCTCGGTTCCCTATTTCTTCCTCTTCCTCCAATGCACTGTGCACCAGACCCGAAGAATACCAGACTGGAAGTGGGTTGGATCGTTCGTGGGTGGGTGGTGTACCTGTACAAGGGAGGGTGGTTATATCAAGCTGTATAGCACCTAAGAATTGGCCCGTGGGTGTGTATCTGTGCAAGGGAGGGTAGGTGTGTGCATATGTGTCTCTTTTTTTAAATATAGCCCTCCTTTTGTATTTAAGCAGTTGTCTTTGTATCTGGGAAGTGGGTGGGATAGTCCAGCTGACCAGGAGCACACCCCATACCTCAGACTGATCCTTGTGGCACGTGGGGACCCCTAGTTCAATAAATTCAGCTAATTCCCATAAATTTAAGAATCGGGTGTATATTGGGGTACCGACCCCCCAATAGTCACACATGGAAGGGGGTCTACTGCTAACATAGTGTCCCTTTACCTTCAAACCTACTCAAGGCATCTCATTGTGAAATGTAGGAATGTGGTGAGTTGTTGTTGGTATACTTAGCACATCCACAGCTTTACTCCCCCAGGGGGGAGGGGGCAGCACCACCTTAGAGGGTATATTAGAAAATGTCGCCTCCATCCAGACCTTATTAAAGGTCTGCCAGGTGGCTGGACCCCAGTGACTGGGAGGTTCTGGAGCAGGTGGCAGGATGCGGACTGGGAAGGGATGTCACCAGTGGGGTTTGAAAATCTGGTAAGTCCACTCTGCTACTATGGTTGCATGATTGGTTACCATTGAACCTGTAGGTTAAAGGAGAAGTTTCTCCCCAGACTGGTTATTTCCACTCAGTAAAGAGTTGCAGTCATTTAACGGATTGACAATGAGTTCCTAATTAATGATTAGGAGAAAAGAGGATGGTGACAACAGCAATAGAAAATTGTGGAATAAACCATGGGTATTTTCAGATGTTACAAGATCACAGTGGACCACGGTGAATACCCACCTGTGGTCACTGTGCCTTGAACGTCTGTTTGGCGGCCACCAGATGTTCACCACGGGGTCAATTTGAACCACACTTCCCGGGCTAGCCGGGGGAATGTCCTGGGAAGCGTGGTCAAATGGACCCCCGGCAGGGACCAAAAAAAAGTAACGTCTGGCCGCTCACCACGGCCCGGGATCACCAGTGGGATGCGGGCCGTGGCGCATTCAGCCGGCCGTGGTGGCCACAGTGGCCCCGCCGCCCACCCGTCTCCTCAGAGGGCAGGCGGCAGGGTGCGTGGAGGGGGCGGGGCCGTGCGGCCGCACGTTGCGCCGCGCGGCCCCGCCCCCTCCCGGATTCCCCGCCGGGATCCCCCCGGCACGTCTGATATGGCATGACGGGGTGACCCCGGCGGGGAACGAATGGGTTGATTTCGGTACGGGGCCAACAGGCCCCGTAACGTCTGAAATCACCCCTTATTACTGAATATAGGGAAAGGTCTATTGTTTTAAAGTAGGTATTCCCCTTAGCCTAAGGATAAAGGGAAACAATATTAGTAGATTATTCATATTGTGATAGTTTCTGTTTCAAGATCAGTCCATACTTTAGGACTGCTGATTTATTTCCACCATAAGAATTTGCCAAATAAAGTCAGTGAATTATTTGTCTTTTATTGTATTTTTAGTGCTACACTGATAAGCAATTGAAAGTAGTGAAGTTCATGGGTGTAAAAGTCTTCACAACATATATTTTCTGTTTGGCAAACTATAGAGTACACACAAATTAAACAGACTCCTCCCATCAGAATAAAATTAGAAAACACTGAAAGATGGGGGTGGGGTGGGAGAAAAACAGTGTTGAAACCTATCATTAACTCAATTTTTTTTGGGTGGGGGGGAATCGCACAATCATTTTCTGCATACCAGGCTAGGGGGGAAAAAAAACATTGTGTGGTGAAACTCTCTTAAACAAATAACAAATAAAAGCCAGTACAAGGATAAATTTCCAGTGTGCCCCGGGACCAAGTTTTACAGTTTTTCATTGTATTATGGTGCTGTATTAACACAATACTTTTGATAGGTCATCTTTTGGACAGCCAAATCATAAAATATATGCAATTTACCGATAGCAGTAGAAGCAAATGGCTGGCAATAAAATGCTAAAACCCAATTAGAAACAATACATCTTTCGGAGGAAAGTCTGGAGAGAGGGTGGGGGCAGGTGGAATCCTTCTACCAGAAATTTTTGAAATCTCCTGCTCAGTAATAGTCCCCAGAAATTACAGGCAGAGACATCCTCTTTGGAGATTTACTGTGACATTACTTTTATATGAAACCGAAGCTTAAAAAATAATCAAATTTGAATTCTGTGTATGGCAAACCTCTGTTAAAGACAGAATTTAATATGCTTTAAGTAGCCATGGCTTTAAGCTCCTCTGACCCTTTTTTGATTTCACGTTACTTTTACTACCATCTAATATATCATCTGGGTTGACAAATGTTCTTCTACCAGAGATGGGCAGAATGCTGATGATGTAATTCACGATTATGTGGAAGGTGGTTGTAATTGCTGACTTTTAAAAATAGCACTGGCTAATTCCCCCATGAACTCTTAAAGCCGGCAGAAGCTGCTGAAGAAGATGTAGGGCTTTAAGTCTTCACTGTGCTCATCGTTAGGGTAATTAGGAGGCTTGGGGACTTGAATTCTCAGGAGGGTTAGCTTCATTTTATATGGCACTATTTATATGGCAAGTTTTAATGCAACTAATAATTTCTTTTAAAAAAAAATGTATTATGATGTATCAGCTATTACAGGGTAGCCATCAGGAGAAAAGGTGCAGCAAATTAACTGTAAGGCACCATCCTGTAAAACAGAATAAGTGGGAATATTCTGCTATGATTGCCAGGGCAAAGGGTTTTAGTATATTCCATCTGAACTCCCCAAATCCGCAGGTTAAAAAAGTTCATGAAATTATATTCAGCTGTATTCAAGATACTTAATAATCTCTATAATGTACATAACACAAAACTACTGTGGAATAAGAAAAGGAAGGTTGGCATGGGGAGGGGTAGGTGTAATTGCAGGAGAACAGGTTGATGGCTCTCTAGCTGTATGACAGTGTTTCCTGTGAACACTTTTCAACTTTTTACCACAATGGCCCTTTTCGCACAGGCGCAGACACGTGAGGGGATGGGTGGGTTGTGTGGCAGGTGGGCGGTGCGTGGGATGCGTTCCCACGGAAACCCCACTCACCTCCACTTATGAAGCATCGGGCACTGGTGCCCACTGGCATCAGGTAGCATCAGTTAGATGCGGCGCTTTCAAGAGGTATGTTCTACAAACCTGAAAATTGAGGTTTGCAAAATGCGTCTCTTGAAAGCGCCGTGTCTCCATCTGCCTCCACTGAAAGAACGGGCAACAGGTCACTTCTGGTAGCACGGGGAGCATGTAAACACTCCTCGCACAGCTTTCTCTTGAATGTGGGGCTCCTGAGGTGCTTCTAAGCGCCTCATTTAAAAGCTGCCTAATACTCACCAATACAATTGACACAGGCCTACAAGGAAAAACACTAACAAAAAGTTGAAGTGCGAGGAGAGCACAAGCTACAGGGGTATAGCAATAGAAGCTCCACCAACTTCCTAAAGCTCCCAGCATGCCTTATATAAGGCAGGGAGCCATTCAGGAAGCCAGTGGGCGTGTCCACACCCACCATCAGGTGCAAAAGGAAAAGAGAGAACAAGACACACAAATGGGGGGAAACTGCTCCAGCATAAGCCACGTAGTGGCACAGGACAAACAGCTGCTGTCAACCAGATCCCAAGGCCATTGATTTAGGGCTGACTCCTGACACAGGGATATAACCAACATTTTCTTAAGGGAGCTCTGATTCCTGGTAGTTCCACCCCACCTTAAAGCTCAAACTGTCCCTCCTTTGACAGTCCCTTCTCATTGTGCACCTCCCTTATCATAGAGGAAGCTGAACAGATGTCCTGCTTGTTTGTAACTACAGAACCACTCTGAACCTCTACCAGATGCACAGTGTTCCTTCTAATATGCAGAGTAATTTTGTGCACATGTACAAAAGTGCAGCTACTTCTGATATATTTTTGTTGACAGTGCTCTAACACATAATTATATGTAAATTTAAAATAGTGCTTTGCCTAATAGCGAGGCTGAATAAAAAGGTAAAACCCCATTATTCTTAATAATAAAAAAAACCCAAAGAAGATATCATATAACACATTTTCACACAAGCAAGATTTGAATTCTTCAAATTTCCATTCTGAAGCCTTATCACTTGAGCTACAGGATAACTATTGACCTGCTTGTAGAAACCGACTGAATATTGCCCTTGTAAGCTGCAGCAGCATTAGCAGTTGGGTGGGTAGCTAAACTTTGAATCTGCCATGCTAGAATCCTGGGTTTCCTTCCTCTCTATGGGAATGTTAGGTGAATGGGAAAGTGTAGCAGGGCAGAACCCCTCTGGGCCATGAGCCCTTTAAGGGAGTACACCTAGCACCAGCAAGAGACTGGGCTAACATGGCTGCAGGTGCTGACAGAGACTGTGGACAGGTCAGAGAGTCACAAGGCTGGAAGGAACCTCAAGGACCATCTAGTCCAGCCCCCTGTACCACTGCAGGACCTGCCACACCCCAACCATCTGCATAGAGAAATCCCACCAATAACTACAAGCAGAGACTGGGACCTACCAGAGCACACCAATGTCTGAAATAACAGGAAATAATTTTAGAAAATAGGATCCAGATGTCCCAAACAGGCGAGCCATACCCATGCTACAGGGGAAGGTGAAAAACCCTCAGAGTCAACTGCCAATCTGCCCAGAGGGAAAATTCCTTCCCAATTGCTGATCAGTTAGACCCTGGGGAGGAAATACTTGCCGGGATGGCAATATTTTTTATTTTCACGATTCTTGTTGAAAAGCCTGATTCTCCATGAGAATCGAGAAAATATTGAGATCAAGTTTCAGCCCAAGTCACAATTCCAAGTGGGTCATGCCATCTACGGAAGAGGTCAAGATCTCAATTGATATTTGAACAACTTTTCTTGTCTTTGTTGATAATTTGAATCTCAGGATTATATTTAACTGTTAGTCTTGTTTGTATGGTGAGAGCTTGCAGGGAGACTTTCTCGGCTGCTGCTCCAATGCTATAGAAATCCCTTGCCCCAGAGGTTCATTTGATCCCAGGCCGGGGCATCTTCTGGAGGCAGTGCAAGATCTTTCTTTCCATTAAGGTATTTGGTGGGCAGGGATAGGGAATGGGGTTTTTGGTGGTCTTTGGGGTAAGGGTGTGAGGGAGTGGTTGGGGAGGGTTATGTGGGGCTTGTGGTGGGGCTGGAGATGGGTTAGGTGAAGGTTGGGGGTAATTTTCTATGCTGTTTTTAATATATTATATTTATACTGTTTTGTAAGACAATCTAAACTGTTTGGGGGGGACAGGGTATAAATTTAAATAATAAAATAAAATAAATAAAATGGGGTTGCACAGGCAAAAAGCTTAGGAACAGCTGTCCTAAAGAAGGGAGATTTTTAAATACACAAGTGACAGCCTCAGGCACCAATCTGGGGTCCAAGAAGAGTAGTAACAGGACTGTGTCAGAAAGAAATCAGATCAGGACAAGGTCCAACAAAACTGAATGTAGCACAAGGGACAATCCAGGGATCAAGGTCATGTAACAGGCTGGAAAGTTAAACCAGAGATCAAACCAAAATGAAGGGGCGAAACCAAAAAAGAATCCAGAGCATGTGTCCAACAATGCACTCAGGGGTGTAGGGTCAATACTGGAAGGACATTCAGAAATGGGTCTGGGATAGGCCAAGAACGGGGCTGGAATGGAGAGCTGGTCTGGGAGGGAGCACAGCAGGAGGGGAGGGTGGCAGGAAGAAAGGTTGGGGAGAACAGGTGGACTGGAAACAGAGCAGGAAAGCAGGCAGGTTCTGGAACAGGGAGACAAGGAAGTTGAGGTCTAGGGACAAGGCAAGGTAATAGAGACAGACACAGGGCCAAAATTGCTCCACCTGACTTTTTGTTTCTGTCCAGTAGTTTTTGTACTAGGAACAGCTGCTCAGGATTTTGGTGGGCAGGGAATCCTATTAGAACGATTTTACTATGATCAGCTGCTGTAGTCCCCTGCCCAGCCAGCATAACCTAGTAGGGAAGTTGTCTCTGAAGTCGTCTGACCTTGGTTCAAAACCACAGGAGGTTTTCCACGATCCTTACGGACAGGAATCTATTTATTTATTTTTATTTCTCTCCCGCCCTATCCATAAACCGTGGGCTCAGGATGGGTTACAAATAAAACATCCCATTGAACAGGATTCTCAGCATGCACAGTAAATGTCCATTCTGTGTTATTTTCAGTGCAGCATAGCTATAATTGGGAACGGTGATGTAGGTGCACTGGAGACAATGAACCTGTACGGCCTTCACTGCACCAGGGTAAATTGAGCCTGAAGAGGGCCATGATCCCTGATGCAACTGTGTTACCTGTCACTGGGAGGCACGGCAAGGGGACCCCATTCCATCACCTGAGCCAGGATCTATTTCAACCTAGCTATGCCTGTGTGTGAGGGAAATGGGAATATCGAATGATTCTAAGCTACTAATATTATCCACAAAAACAAATCACTTTATAATTTGCAGTTCCTTTGTTAACTTATGGTAAAATGCAGCAAAAGAGAAAATCTCTGTTCTCTAGAGTTGGCATTTCAAGAAAAGGGTTAAGTCACAGGAATGGGGCAGTGAGGGAAATTTTCACAACTGCTACCAAGGTTGTCTGTAGGCCTAGGTAAAAAGATGACTGCATGGCTGTGAGCCCAGCATCTATTCACAAGCATGATGAAGATAAGATCTGCAGTTATTTATCATTCATTCAACCTTCCCCTTCCAATTCCTCAATGATATTCCCTTCTTTCTGCTAAAAGAGAATTTAAAAAAGAAACAGTGCTGGAATAATTACCAGTGCTCTCAGAACTATACCAAGGTCTTTCACCCTTCTCTCAAAAGTCCCCTGTTCACATCTACCAAAGGAGGAGGAAGAAAAAAAGTAGTAGGCAAAAGTCTCCCATAAAAAATTGTTCCAACCCAATTTCTTATGTTTTAAAAAATGCTCCTACTCTCCATCCTCCTTCCCTACCACACAGACATTCAATATGACACTATTTAAGGAAATCTGTACCACAGGTTATTTTCAGATGTTACGAGATCACGCTAAACCACGGTGAATCCCCACATGGTGATCGTGATCCCGTAACGTCTGTTGGGTGGAACGGAAGTTCCCCCCCAGATGTTCAGTCCTGTGAATCACCGGGGAGAATCACATTCAACACACAAACGGAGGTCGGACCATCTCAGTTTGCATGTTGAATGTGATCCCCCCTCCCCCGTGATCAAGGGGACTGTAATGTCTGTCTCCCTACCATGGCCCAGAATCAGCGGTGGGATTCCAGGCCATGGCCAATGTGGGCGGGAACTGCGGCTGCATTGACCGTGGTGCCCACCCGTCTCTGGTGGGTGGCCTAGAGGCTGTGAGGGGGCGGAGCCGTGCGGCTGCACGTTCTGCCGCATGGCCCCATTCCCCCCCAGATTCCCCGCTGGGAGTGGCCAACACATCTGTTGGCTGTTACGTGTTGGCCCCAGCAGAGAATCAGTAGGGTGTTTCCGTGGTGGGGCAAATTGAGCCCCGTCATGTCTGAAAATACTAGGGATGTGCAAACAGAACCAGGTTTGGATGTTCAGCTGTTCGGTAGTTGGGTTGAAATTTCAGTTCAGATTCAGTATTCAGTTAGTTCGAGTTTGGTTTGGTCTTTAGTTTGGTGCAATCAGGAACTGAAATTGACATTTGGTTTTTGAAATAAAGGGAAAAAACTGAAAAACATATTTCCAGCTATAACATTTTTGTTTCTTATTCAAATTTTGATGAACCTTGGGGAGATTATACCTGAAATGGAGGGCACTATGTGTACCAAAATTGGAAATGATTAGGTAAAAGAAACATATTTCAAAAGCAATTGAATGTTGTGATTTTAGGAAAAGCTCCATACACATTCATGGCTGCAACTTCTTTATCTTACATCCAATATTAATAAAACTTATACATATTAAGTCCCTCCATATGCTTAATATTTTGGCCAATTTTCAGAAAGAGTGGATAAACGGTCCCAAGGGTATAAGACATTAATCTGAAAATACATTTTCAGCTGTAACATTTTGATATTCCATTCTGTTTACAGGATATTTGGCAAGAATGTATCAAATACCTTTCCTGCCATTTCAGCAATTGTGCAGGAGATGTTGATAAAGGGCCACAATTATATAAGCAATTGATGTTGTCCCCACGAAGATCATTATTTAGATGAATATCAGCATTTTCAGTGCCAGTCAGAGGCAAGCACCCTGCATGGCAGGGGGAGAGAGACTGTAGGAGGAAGGATGTGGAGCAACCCCAAAGACTGACAGACACATTCAATGGCCAAACACATTACTGCAAGCTTCTAGCTTTACAGGTCCAATTGGTAGTAACTTTGAGGTGGGCATAGGGGGCGGACCCGAGGCGGGCATAATCAACATAACTGGGACTTCTGAGATAGCATCCCAGCTATCAGGAGACATAGTTTAAACACATCCAGGCTGGCCAATTATCATCACAATCACATCCTGCAGCACTGAGACAGAGGACATAAGAGAATCTCTATTGACTCTTTCCTAAACAGATGCTTCTGACTTCCCAGTAACAAGTGGGGGAGATATGTTGGGATGGTCCCAGCACAGAATGAGAACATTTGGTTGACATGTCTGTTGGCCAATTCGCATCACAAACCGATCTTATACCATAGTGACATAAGAGAATCCCAGGCATAGGCCCCTTCTCGACATAAGTTTTCCAGGCATATAAAATTGGTACCATTTATAAAATCTTTCAGATATTTGCACAGATGATCAGAAAAGTGTAATATATAGCCCTGCCAAATTTCATGTACACTGGTTGGACTACAAAGATGTTATAGTCAGATATACATTTATATGTTAATTGCCTATACCACCAAGACCCTTTTCCCAATCCTTCTGAAATGTGGCAAAGGTAGTAAATATGGGAAGGGGTATAAACTGGACAAGTTTAACCTTCATTAAATGTGAGGCGAAGACGTTACAGCTAAGAATGTGTTATGTAGAATATTGCAAAATACAATAATTCAACTGCTTCTAAAATCGGATGCCTTTGTCCAATAGTTTTGAAATTTGGTGCACATAATGCTTTCTATCGGAGGTATAGGCACCCCAATTTCCAGCCACGTATCTTAAAAAACAAAAATGTTACAGCCAATAATGTGTTTTCCATTGAAACCAATTCAAATTCAATTCCGAACTCACCAAACGCATCCGAACTGAATGTTCAAATTCGAGTTTGATTCGCACGTTCGGTTAGGTTGACCAAACTATTCGAGTTCAATCCAAACTCTGAACTTCCAAACCACGTTCGCCCATCCCCAGAAAATACGCACAATCTACAGTTTATGCGATAGGTCTTTACATCTAGTGAATGTGGTCAGTGCTATTAGAATGCCTAGAGTTTCTCCTGACAATTGAAGTGAATACCCTTGTCCAAGAGAGAATTCCACCAAAACCTCCTGCTTGTTCTGTCTCAAAAATTATGCCAATGACTTTATGAATTCTATCTCCCCTTCATGTTTTCTCATGCAACTCTCCTTATATATAGGAGAAAGATACCTGTAAATTAGGCCACCTTTAGATGAGCATGAAATGAAACCCAAATACATGAATAAATTGTAAGCTCTCGGGCAGGGACCGTGTCTATCTTGTTTTTTGTAAAGCGCCAGGTACACCACTGGCACTATATAAATGCTAATAAATAATAATAATAATAATAATAACCAAATAACTGAATAAACTGACTAACTGAACCAAACTATCTGAAATGGATATACAAAGGAAGCTGAATTAATAAGTTTGTATCTGCTCTGTCAGATCCAGAATGAAGCAGCCAAAATTCAATGGATAATAACTTGTGTTGAATATTCATTTCAGCTTTACTTTAGAGAACTGTAGTGTTGAGAATTTAAAGCCTTTAGTTGTTTTTGTTTGTCATTTGAGCCAGCTATGGAAGAGAAGCTACAGAATGGGTTAGGATAAGTGTGCATGCTATTGTGCATGCTGCAAGCACAAGTGCATGTGTGTGCATGCAAGCACAAACCTAAAAGTACAAACCTAAAGGAATGAAGTAACTTTGAGAATAAATGCTAGACACACGTTAACACAATCAGATGCTTAAGTAAAATAATGGACCACATCCTTTGGATCATAGATCTGGCAGCAATGTAAGCAAGCTGGAAAGCTGCTGCAAAGGGGACAACTGTGGATTTCTCTCACATGAGAGAATGAATGACCATGTGGGAGGCAATTGGCATAACACAGCACCTGATTTCACTGAATGCCTGAAAATGTTTCCTAATTTTGACTCCTTTTATTCCATAGTCTGAACATGCCCTAATGTATGGTTCTTTTCTCACAGGTAGTGGTGGCTGGGTACTCTAGTGTATGGTTCTTTTCACATGTGGTGCAGTGTGTGTGGGTGCATTGCCACAGACCCCCATTCATCTCCACCCACCTCCAAGCACGGAACATTGGGCATTGGCGTCCGTTGCTCTGTGCATGGGTGATAAGTGGTGGTGGTGGGTGAAGCATGGGAGCATGTATGCACCCCCGCCCACAGCCTGCGGTGTTCCCACAGGCACCCACCCATCTCCCCCCACACCTGCCGCAGTGTTCTCACACCCCCGCTGCACACATGTGCGATGGGGGTGGGGGCACCTGTGTGAAAAGGGCCTTTGTTCTGTTGGTTTGTATCAATACCTTTTCTGTACCCGTACCTTTTCTTTTTCACTGTAAATCCCCTCCCTTCCTCATCTCAACAAATCTTCTTCCTTCTGTTATCTCTTCTTCAATCCTCTCTTTCTTCTCATTGTTTCAATTGTACCATCCACATCCCGCCCAGTCTTTAGTGTATAAGCAACTTGCTAAAACGTATATGGTTGCCTATTTGTTTATTTTTTTTTAAATGGATATGTTTGTACACCTAACAAAACTGACTCTTTGCTACTCCCATTCCTGGTGGAGATCAGATTTTTCTCTTTACCTAGTTCGCCTTAGGTATTTAGTCTAGAGCAAGGGTGGAGAACCTCAAGCATGGGGACCAAATGTAGCCTGTGGCAAATTTTAATTTAGCCCCTTTCCAGTGTCTGGCTTTGGTTTCTTGATCCACTTCCTACCTTTCAAACACTAAAAGACTGAAGTCAGGGTAAGAGAGTGAGGATAAAGGCCTGAACAGATAGGGAACAGATTCATGACATAGAAGAAAAGTTTCCCTAATCCTGCAACAACAACTGGGTGGATGTTTTGCAAGATGGCAATTCTACAGCTGCGTTCCATTGAATACTTGGAGAGAAAGATGATTAGTCATATGGTTCCAATGCGTTTGCCTACTTCCATCTTCTAATTAACGTTAAAGGAAACCAGAAGAACAGTCAGTGCTTAGTGGCACAGAATAAAACTTTACACACAGGGCGCTTTTACACACAACACTGAATGGGTGTTTAAGGGGTTTTATGAACAATGGGTCAACACCCTTTACATATTTACACGTACAAGGTGTGATCTTCAACATCCTTTGAACACCCTTCCTCCCACTGCATTCTGTGTTTAAGCGGATTACCTTAGTGCTGTCTCCCTCTGCCTCTCTGCGCTCTCTCTCTGCACTGACCACTTAAAAACGGATGCAGGACTGCCGATACCACCAGTGACGCTTGCTCTTACCCTTTTCTCTGGTCACATGACGCTGCAACACACTGCAGTCATGTTTAGACGAGCGACGATACCGGTGTTCACCCTGAACACAGGAAATGAACCCGCCATCAACCGGTGAGTACAAAGCAGGTTCATCCTGTGTTCAGTGGGTGTTCAAATAGCTGTCGAAATTTGTCACGCTGTATACAAATAACACAGGACGGGTGTTGAATGTGTGTTTGATCCCCTCAACACCCGTTCTGCACCGTGTGTAAAAGCACCCTATGTGACTTAGATTGTAGGAATGAACTCTCATGTCCAGCAACTAGGGCAAGCCAAACTACAGCTAAAGGGACCATTTACTGGTAAATGAAACTTATTTCCAGATGGTCAGCAACAGGTAAAGCTGTGAAGACTCATACACGTATCTTAAAATAGGTCAATGAGCTCTTTGCTCATTGACCAGTTTTAGGGTCTTTGTCTAAACCCGCACCCCAGGCTCCTTTTCTGTAAACTGTCGGGTCTCTTGGCGTTGGAGCTTGATCATGTGGCCCGGGGAAGGGGATGGCTGCAAAAGATGTGTGGGTGACCGCCCCGCCCCACGCTGCACCCAGTACCCTGCCTCCCCTATGACAGGCAGTCATGGCAGCTGGCCATTGCAGGCCCTGCGCTGGGTCACGGTGGACCACAACAGATGTGCTAGCTTGCTGTGGCCCACTGTGCCTGCCTTGGCCTGGTTGGTCAGGCCTTAGCCTGGGCTGTGACGTCAGGGGTTTCCCAAGGTCAGAGCCCAGGCTAGCTACCAACATGGCATGGGGCAATCCTGGGCCAATATCTGGTGGTGCAAAAACAGATGTGCCGGTGGCCTATGGGCCAAAGCACACCACAGAAAGCCTAATCGGGTCACCATCACATCTGTTTTTACCCAATATTGCAAACTCTCACCAACAGAAGTTGGTCCAAGAAATAAGATTATCTTAACTACTTTGAGATGGAGACAAAGTAATTTAAATATATACAGAAGTTGATCTGACAAAATACATAATCTGAACTACTTTGTCTCCATCTTTTATATTTTGGATAAACAGAGCAACCATACTCTCTCTTGTAATGACTTTCTTTCTTGTCTCATATTTGAAACCAACACTTCTAAACAGTAATGACCAAGACACTTAGCAGCCTAACTCTCTAAATCTAAGCACCTAAGTGACCAAGATTTTGATCCTCAAGGCAGTCTGTCAGTGCAAGCTCCATTTGTGCCTTGTGCTAATAGAGCCCTTTGAGGATTTTGCTCCCTGGCCACCTGAAACTACCTACTTACAAGTAATTCCATTAACTTTAGTGGGACTTCCTGCGAATAAATGGTTTCAGCTTTGTAATCTTATGGAAATTTTAGCCTTAAGCCACTGCTGGTGCTGCCATCATACATATTAAGAAAAGTATCCCATGATAATCATTTATAGAAGGGAAGGTAATACACAACTGATTCTCTTGATTGCTTCTTTCTATCATGTGGGCCTCATTCTGAAACAGTCCGAGTTGTCTTATTATGACATATTAACCCAAGTAAGAACAGCATAGCTGAGAAACAGCATTTCTTCTTTGAACTCTTGCTTTCTATCCACTTTGCAAGCTGAATTAACAGAATTACATGGAGGTAAGACTTATTTGAGGTCAGTGGCTGAGCCTGCATTAAAGCACAGGTTTTTAGAACACATGGCCTCATGTGTGCTGCATAGAATAAAGACAGCAGGCCAACAGAATGTCTAAAGAAAAAAAATTACCTGTTAATCAATGATCTAAAATGACACTCTTGCATCATAATGAAAGAAAGTCAATATGTTGGTGTTAGCACAAACTAACTTTGCTACTCCACTACTATCAACTTTTATTATAGGTCTAATGTTGAGAATATTTTTTTAAAAAATCTGTTTTGATCTTCAAAACTTCCCTAAAAATAACCCTAATTTCTTTTCATCCTATAAATCATAATGAGCAAAGCGACAGATAGATTACCGCATTACAAATCAATACCAAGGTTCAGATGTTATTACAAAACTAGTCGAGCTTGGCTCCTGTGGTTAATGATATCATCTGGGCCCCTCAATTGATTAAGAACATGGTAATCCATGCCTCCCCATTCATTACCCTACAGATAATGACCACTGATTTGATTATTTTGGAATACAAACAATATGCTTAAACTTTTCATGTGTACATAAAAAGGGCAGTGGAGAATGCTCTTAGAATATAAACAAGGTGTGAAATGATGTTCTCTTTAATACAAAATGTTTTATTTATAAGCTTTGCTTTTTCAGTAAAACCAAAACCAGGACTTCATGAATGAAGCATGGCAAATAATGGGGGGAAAAACAGATGGCCCTCTTTACCATTTATAATTATTTTTCTTCTGAAATAAAGAAATTTATTGCATACCCTGGAAAATGCTTTCATTGTTAATGACAAGCAACAGACCTGCCGATTCACAAAAAATAAAAAAATAAAAAATAAATAAAAATGTGATTATTCATCTCTCATATCTTCCTTCAAATGGGTTTGGGCACAGT
Organism: Sphenodon punctatus; assembly: GCA_003113815.1. Lineage (NCBI taxonomy): Eukaryota > Metazoa > Chordata > Lepidosauria > Sphenodontia > Sphenodontidae > Sphenodon > Sphenodon punctatus. The sequence continues at coordinate 3,863,125 of QEPC01000529.1, read as the reverse complement.
AGATAGAATTGTTTTTATTTGCTTTTTTAAAAAATTCCTTGTTATGCAAATTGTTAACAGATTTTCATGCAGTAAATGAGGAAGAAAGACCTGAGAGCTTCACTCAGTCATTGTTTCTTGGGAAACAATTCCCTCGGCATTCATACATTCCACACATCTGATCCCACTTTGTGTACTGTGCTCAAAGAGGTGATATTATGGAAGTCATCAAGAGAAAATCATGTACAAAATGTAAGGCAGTAGGAGACACTTTAGGACAGAAATCCCATTGGAAAAATGCCCAGAATAGTTGAAACACTTTAGTTTGAGTTAATATTTACAGGAAGGTTATATATTTCCTTCTATTAAAGCTCTTTTCTTAGAGGCCAGCAACACATAGGTTGCCAAAGCTACTATGGCCTCTTTCTCTAGTAAATTAAGGAAATCGAGATAACAGCTTTCTGAATCAAAAGTTTTTCCCAAAGGTAAGTGGGGCTAACCATACTTCCCTTAAGGAAGCGTATCTAGAACATTTCAAAAGGAAATGTTGGGTGGTTTCTACTGTATTGGCATAGCAATTACATAATCTTTGGGAGGGTGGAATCTGGTTGCGTCTTCCCTCCACCACTGCTGTCTCAACAAGTTGCCAGCGTAAAAGGGTATATGCTCTACATAACTTTGGATTAGATAATATATCCAAATATCTTTCTTGATTGACTGTGACCTTGAAATTACTCAAAAATGGAGCAACTTTCCAGGATCGTACCCTTGCCAAATCCTCTTGATTGGCCATATCTTCTAATCTCTGGAAAATTTCATCCTTGATTTTAATATATGATTTTCCAAAGAAATATTTGAAGGAGAATCCCATTTCTTTAACCAGCCTCGTCAGGTATTGAAGCCAAGGATAAGACCGACTTCCATCATACAACAACTTCTCCCTCAAACAGTGTTGTGTAAATGATTCAGCTTCCTGACTAAGCAATCTTAACCAATACCTTATATAGGCCTTTTTGGCAAGCACTGAGATGAAGGGAATTCCTGTTTCAGCCCTTAGAATTTCTCCAGGAAGCTTTATTATTATTATTTTTTGAACCCATAGGGCATTTTATTTTATTTATTTATTTATTTATTCACAAGACACTTTCCACCCACTACCCACCCAACCACTATACATGTTGCAGGGCTGCAGTGTTGTCCTATGGGTGCCCTGTAACATATAGGATGTTTTTATATGTGCTGTGGGAGCATGGGTGGAGGGTGTGTGCACCGCAATGTGGGTGGTACGTGGGCGCCGGTGCACACCAGCACACACTCACCCCCCATGCATCCCACACATGGACCAATCTCCATTTTCGCCGGTTGCTCCGTGAGTGGGAATGCATGGGGGTTGAGTGGGGATGTGTGGGTGGCGGAAGTGCACACACACAACCCCACTTACTGGCTGTGGCATGCACACAGGCGGCACCTACTCATGCCCATGCAGCAGATCTGCGTGGGCATGAGTGGGATTGTACCATGTAAAAATGGCCGTATAGTGGGTGGGGAGGTGGGTAGTGGGTGGAGAGTATCTTGTATGAAAATGCCCAAAGGGGAGGAAAAGGATCTTAACCCTCTCCCCAGTTTGAAAAACACTAGTATTGGAATATATTAGATCCCAATAAGTCACAGTTTTTTAAAAAATGTGATTGATTTGAAATGATTCCATTTTGAAATGTAAAATTTTTATATTTTATTAGGAATTATTGTTTGTGGGACAGAAAAGTAACACTACCACACAAAGCTATTTGAGACCAATAGTACACACAATGCTAACAGTAACATTCCACAATTAAGTACTGGGGGTTGAATTGACCCCCCAATTTTTGGACATATGATGTACAGAAACTACAAAAGTAATTATAATAATGTGGGGTGGAAATGACCCCAAATACCTACCTGTTTTTTTTTTTTTCTCAGCACAAAGCTAAAAGTAGGTATGATGAAAAGAACAGTATTGAAATTTTACACTATGAAAGTGTTAACTGCTGTGTAAATATAAAACAAAATTGAAGTTGGTAAGTGTGAATTTTCACCTTGGGGTGTAACTAATCCAATGCCCTTGTAGTGATATTTTTCTGTACACACAGAAAATGACATTTATGAAAACAGATAAAATGCTAAATTGTAATATCCCTTTGGGACCAGATTGACCTCAAATTCCATGGGACATTTAAGACTTTTTGAAAACTTCAAAGACTTTTGTGAAGAAATCAGCAGGGTACAAGAGAAACTCCAACCTAAAAAAATAAAAATAAAAATCTACCACCCTTGGGTAAGGATCTTCTGTTAATTCAAAAGATTTTCTTGGAAGCACTGTATGTCTTTTTTCTTTTCTTTTTTTAAAAAAAATGTAAAATGTTAGCCTATTTTAGCTACTTTCTGTACAATGATACTTTAGCAGGATATGGACACAAGAAGAAAAAGAGTGTTCTTCTATATGTGGTATATCATTTTGACTCAAGTCCCAGCATCTATCTATCAAATGGATATGTGGCATTTATATGTCACTTATCACTGTAGTCGCTAAGCACTTTACAAGGATTAAAACACAGTAAGACATGACTGAGGAAGTCAGTTCTTCATCCTGCTCAGCGTGATCAAGACCCTAACTGGGAACCTGATGCCACTTCTCTGTCAGACTCTGGTTTTAATCCTGCTATTTGAGTAAGATGTCAAGTTTTCTCCTGTTCTGGATCTTCAGTACGTAAATGCTGCCATGAAAGGCTGTGTTTTACAGCAAGACCTGGAAAATGGCAAGATGAGGATTATTCAAGATTAAGCCCTCCTTTAGGTGATGTGCCAGAGTAGAAATAAAACAAATATTCAATTTGCATATTTTATCCATCAAATTCAGCAGCTTCAAACCAAATCTAATGGATTAGATATTCACCTGCTCAGTTAGGACATCTGATTCAGATATTTTCAGACCCAGATACTCCTCCTCTCTATAGCACTACTGGGTGTAAACAGTGCTTTACAATCACAGATTCTGGAGACAGGTCCCTGCCTAGTGGTCTTAACAAGGGTGAGGGAACACAAGGAGACACACACACACTCCCATTTTTATTTATTTTTTAACAGATGGGGAAACTGAGGCTGACACTTGCCACTTGCCCAAGGGCATCCAGTGAGTTCATGGCTAGGGCACAATACAAGTCCTGACTTCCCAGGACCAATTCTAGCACCTGATTCATTATACCACACTGATTCTCTAGGCTGCAAAGTTGCAACTTGCCCAAGGCCACCCAGTGAGTTCATAGCTAGAACAGGATTTGAACTCTGGTTTTCCCCATTCAAGTCCAGCACCTTATCCATTTCACCACCCTGGATTTCCAGATGCTTGGATTATCCAGTTTATTTGATGATTTGGCTTATTATGCCTGCACAATATCACTCAATAGCATGAAAACTAAGTAACCAAACAACTTAACTGAATAAACAGATATATAAATATCTGTTTCAGACATGGGTGGGGTGGGTTTTGTTTGGGTTTTTTTGTGGATATATGAATATAAAATTGCCAATTAATTACACAACTGTTTCAGAGTCTTGTTGAGAATGCTCTGCTTCCTGGAGCCTATATGTTGTCATTTATTTAGTGCTTTAAAATGTGTGCAGTGATGTTCAGTCATTAATCTTTATGAAACCATGAGGTAGATAGGTCAGTATTATTAATCCCTATCTACAGATTGGGAACTGAGTCTTATGTACAGAACCTTGTCTAAGACCACCTGGTGACTTCATGGCCATCCCTGATCTCTCCACTCCAACTTTCATGCTCTATCCACTGCTCTGAAACAGTTCTTACGAAAAATTATTGGGAGAAATCTAAGACCACCTGGTGACTGCAGAACTTAAACAAATATAATGCACCAGCTCTGGATTTACCTGCCAGAGACTAAGGCCACTTTTATATGAGCAGGGTTCACTCAAGCGATGGGCTCACATGACTTTTAAAAGTACCGCGGACAGTGATTAGACAAGACTTCTGACACATTATCGCTGCTCGCACATTCTTTTAATGCTGCGGATTAAATACCTTGATATAGGACTGAAATTCCAATTCTGAAACTTTTAAAAATCTGCCAAAATTGGACATTTTGCTTCCAAATTATTTTTGCAAAAAGAAAAATAGCTTTTCGTTTCAGCTATAGGACTGAAATTTTGTTTCCAAATTTTTTCAATTTCCACAAAAATTGGTCATTTCATTTCCACATATTTTTTTTTGCAAAAAGGAAAACAGCTTTTCATTTCAACTCTACGGCTCGATAGTAGAGGTATATAATCCATGGTATTAAAAGAATGCACTAGCAGTGATAATGCGCAAGAAGTTTAATCTAATGAGCACCCATGGTATTTTAAAAAATTCACATGAGGGCATCGCGCGAGCATACCCCACTCATCTAAAAGCAGCCTATGTCCCTGGGCATGCTCCCTGAGGAATGAAAGGACTATGAGAAGCTAAGGACCTTTTAACATGAATGCCTCCCTTGCCCACATGTACGACTGCATGAGCGAGGGGGGGCATCCATGCAACCACCAGTGGGGATGGGTGGAGGTGCGTGCACGATCCCGCGCTCCACCCCATCTCCACCAATCCCCCACGCACAGATGCACTGGAGAAAACGGAGGTGCTTCCATGCATGGTGATCAGTGGAGATAGTTGCGTGGCCACATAGTGGCCCATACACGCACTACACACCCTCCTCCACTTCCACCCATCCTCCATGGCCCATGGCACCGCTGCGGTCTGTTTAAAAAGGGCCTAAATCCCTAAGCATGCTCAGAGAAACCCAGGGACATGGCTAAGACTAAGGCCACTTTCACACATTCCCCCCCCGAGCATATTCTGGCTGTGGGGGGGAATGCGCAGCAAGGATATGCGTGGGGATCAGTCAGTCTGAAAGCCTCCCCCCCCCCCCCCGGCGCGGCTTTGCCGGAAGACATGGATGCAGAGCTTGATTTCCTGCTCTCACAAAACAAAAAATGCGCACCATTTGCCTCTTGGAAAAACTCAGGAAGGCAAATGCTGCGCAGCTTCTGTCACATGGGAAAAGAAAGCTGCACGGCTTTGTTTTCCCATGTGACAAAATCTACAGAGCCTTTGCCTCCCTGAGTTTTTCACAGATGCAAAAGGTACATGTTTTTGTCTCCTTTTTGTCTCCTCTTTCGTGAGAAAGAACCCAGAGTTCCTGGGCAAGCTCAGTAAGAGTGGGCAGATCTCATCTAATTAAGTAAAAACAAGTAACAGTTATTTTCCAGGTTGCCATTTTCAATTCAAGTAGTATCAATTTGAAAGGCTAAACTGTTGGGTTTTTAAGGGGTATCCATTTCAGCTCTGTACAGTGCGTTATTGTGCATTTGGAGTTACATGGGTGCACTTGAATAATTAAAATTTCATAATGGTTAATATATCACAAATTACAGCTCTGAGCTATCACTTGTTGTGGTTGCATTATATGAAGGGGCATCTCTCGCCTTTACACATCAGATCCAGGCTGTTGCCAAGTCCTTTCACTTTGCTGTGCATAATATTGCAAAAATCTAGCCTTGCCTTACTGCTTCCATTGCCAAAACCCTAGTCCATGCTACACTCATCTCTCAACTTGACTACTTCAATTTCCTCCTTACTGGTCCTCACCTGCTCTGATCTCACCTCCCTCATCTCTGTTCAACACTCTGCTGCCAAAGTCATCCCCCTTGCCTATTGCTTTTACCAGGTTTAGTCCCGCCTATCCACCCTACACTGGCTCTCTCTACCTGAATGTATTCATCACAAGGTCCTTGTCTTCACCTTCAGGGCTCTTCATGGTCTATCTCCCCTCTATTTTTCCACTATATTCCCTCCAAGGAGCTTCACTTCTCCTCTGCCCCCAACCCGCCTCCTCATGATTCCATTGCTGCTCAAAATGTATTCATCCCTTCTACATTGCTGCCTCCCATTCCTGAAACTCCTTCCCTGGATACATTTGTTCTTCTCCCTCCCTCCCAAACATCAAACCCCTCCTGAAAACCTGCCTCTTCTATCAAGCTTTCCCTAGCTCCTCATGAGGACATTTCCCCCTCTTCCCTCCCATACTCAGAATCCTTCTCCTTTGTTGTCCCCCATTCCTTCAACTCCCTCCATGGATACATGCTCAGAGATGAATGTATCTTTCCAAGATGGTGCTGGCCATGTCAGCACAGTGGTGTACTATATTGAATGTTGCCAGTCGGTTCTTCTGAGAATGCCCAGAACTAGGGATGGGTGAACGCGGTTCGGAAGTTCGGCCTGAACTCGGCTTGTTTGGACGACTGAACCCAAACGAACCGAACCTGATTTTGAACTCTGAAATGACCGAACAGTCCGGTCAGTTCAAATCCCATTCGCATGAGTTCGGGTGGCAAAAACGTGTCAGTGGTAGGCAAAACGTGACAGGGAGGGGGAGTCAGCTGAGGAGCAGACTTCCAGGCACTAGGGGTGGAGAGGCTTGGAGTAGCAGCCAGCCTGCCCAATCACCATCCCTTTTTTCCTCAGACCACTGGCTTCACAGTCTGCGATCGGGCTGAAGCGTCAGCAGCTTTTACCATGTCACGATTCCATTCTGCCATTTTAGAATTGCCCACGCCACACTGTGGCTTTTCCATTAATTCTGCTGGCATTCTGAAAATTCTGAAACTATCGAAAAAATTGTGGAATTGTCAGAAACTGTCGGAAAACCGCTGTTCCGTTATTTTGTGGTGCTGGTGGAATAGCGGAAGTAGCGAAAATGGCATTTTCCGCTATTTGTGAAGCATATGTAAGCAGCGGAATGAAATTAGCAGAACTTGAGGAAGTAGCGGAATGAAACTAGTGGAAGGAAAGCCTCTGCCACACCGTACCACTAATTGTGGAAACGCTGTTTCCAGTGGAAATAGCTACCACTGCGACTTTCCGCTACAGCCCTAGTCTGCGATTAGCCACAGGCTAGGCTGCATGGAGCCAATGGGGCTTGTGGAAAGGCAGGCACAGCAAGTAACAAAAATCATTTCCCTCCCCCCTGGCAACACCTTCTGAGCTAGTCACTGTTCCTGAACAGCAGGTGTTTCAGAAGGCTCCCTCTCCCAGCAGTTTTGTTCTCCTCAATCAATTACAATCCTCCTCCTATTTCACCCATCCAACACATCTACCTCCATATTATCATTCATTTAGATTAGATTAGATAGAATTAGGTGTTATTTTTTGTTTTTACCCCTCCCTGTGTTCAATCTTCCTTCCTCCCCCTCCCCCATTGCATCCTTTCCCTCTCTATATATTCCATCCCTGATTACCTTCCCTGGTTTTTTTATTCATTTTGAGTAGCATTAGATTGATTTAGGTTTCATTTCAGTTTTGTACCCCTCTCTGTGTTTTTTGCGTTTCCCCCCCCCATTTCATAGATAGAGATATTAGATTAGAGATAGTAGATAGTTAGCTGAGATAGAGATCGTGTTTAGAGATTTAGTAGGTTTGTATGAGTAGGCCTTTGTACTTATTAGATCATTCATTTAGTTCATAGCATTTAGAATAGGTATAGCAGTTAGATTTTAGTATAAAAATAAATAAATAAATAAAAAATAAAAAATAAAATAAAATAATAATAAAAAACAATATAAAAACATTATTTTGGAGGGCAAAATGGGAAGGGAAGGAGAGGCCAGTTTGCTGCCCATAGGGGAGACAATAGGCCATGTGCCAGAGACGGAAGGGGCCATGCCAGGGGAGCAGCAGCAGCAGTAGCCCAAGCACATCACCAGGTCCCAAACTCAGCAGGCCTGCTTTAGGGCAATAGGCTTCAGCGGCTCAGCATCATCTCCTGGCAGTGCCTTCCTCCACTTCCACGCAGGGCACTGGAAGGCCTGCAGGACTTGAATCTGTGTCTGTCTCTGTTGCTGCTGGTGCTGCTTCTGATGTTCCTCCAGGACCAACAATTTCCCTACTGTAGAGGTGATCCCCAGCAGTCCAGAGCTGGTGTCCCACCAGTGCCCACCACAGCTGCTAGAGGCAGGGCCCGAGTCCCGGGCAATTTCAGTAGGGAGAGGAGTAGCAGCAGCAGCACTAGCAGCTATAGAGGAGGGCACAGGGAGATCACCAGCAGCATGGCAGTCATGGGCAGTCTAGCCTCAGGGTCCCACTGCTCCCCTTCATGGAACATCACCATGATTGCAGACAGTGAGTCAGAGGCAGACACTAGTGCCACAGAGGAGATGTCTGTAACTGAGGCGATGGCTGAGTCTCCTCCCAGAGCTGTGTCACCAGAGCCACCAAGTTCTCCCCCTTCCAGCAGCCCTGGCAGTAGTGCGTCAGTTGGGGTGGGCAAGAAGACAGGAGGAGGGGGGAAATCCTCAGTCTGGGAACATTTTAAGCTGGTGTGGGCAGATGATCCCAGAGAGGTGCAGTGCACTTTGTGCAATAAGCTGGTGAAGCATGGGCAGGTGCTCGCCAACCTTGGGACAACTGCAATGGCAAGGCACTTCAAGTCATACCATAGTGTTCTGATGCTGAGCAGGAAGGCAGTGGAAGTGGATGCCAGTGGTTTCCCAACTGCAGCTATGGCCAGTTTCCTGGCTCCTTCAATGGGCAAGCGTCTCGCACCAACTGCTGCTGCCTCTACCAACAGGAGCAGTATGGGGGCAGAACAGCAGCAGGAGCCTTGCCTGCAGCATCAGTGCACTATGGAGGAGCTAGGGAGAGGGCAGCTGCCAAGGCCATCAGATGCTGGAAGACGGTGTAGTTTCTTTCATGAGAAAGCCTAGCACCTGTTGGCCGAGATGATTGTGCTGGATGGGCAGCCCTTCTCAACTGTAGAGGACAACAGCTCCACCCTGAATCAGACTGTGGTGTCACAGCTGTACAGGGTTTTGAAGGAGCAGGTAAGAGAGCAGTTGGCAGGGGCTGGGGGGCACTGTCCACTTCACCAGTGACCTGTGGTCCTCCAGGAACGCCAAGCACATCTACCTGGCAGTGACTGAACACTGGTGGCAGGACCCAGAGGCAGCACTTGGCTGTGACAGGAGCGTTCCTGAAGCAGGGTATAGGTGCATCCTGCTTCAGGCACATTTAATGGACAGCTCCCACACCTCAAGGAACCTCGAGGCAGCCCTGGCCACCATGGTGAGGAAGTGAGTCATGCCAGGTGCAGTCATCACCAAGGGGTGAGTGGTCACGGACACGTGGCCAATATTTTATTTTAATTTTAATTTTAATACATTTATTCCCCACCCCTCCTGCAAGCAGTCCATGATGGGGGCTTCATAAGCATCCCTTGCACCACACACACCCTCCATCTTGTGGTCAAGGATGCTCTGGACTTGGGGGATAAGGGGATTGGGCCAGGCACCCTTANGTGTGTGGTCACGGACAATGCGGCCAATATCATAAAGGCAGTCCATGACGGGGACTTCACAAGCATCCCTTGCACCACACACACCCTCCATCTTGTGGTCAAGGATGCTCTGGACTTGGGGGATAAGGGGATTGGGCCAGGCACCCTTAGCTCCCTGCTTGACCGGGGGAGGAAGCTGGCAGGTTTCTTCAACTGCAACATGAAAGGCAGCAAGCTCCTCTAGGAGAAACAGTCCGAGTAAGGGTCCCCGCTGCACCAGCTGGTCCCAGATGTCTCCACCAGGTGGAATTCGACCTTCCTGATGCTTGAGCGACTTCTTGAGAAAAAAGCTGCCCTGCATCAGATGGAACTGGAGACAGACATCGAGGCACCTCCAAGGTACAACAGGGAGGAATGGGAGATTCTCGCTCACACGGTCTTCGTCCTGAGACCATTCCTGGCTGTGACGGAGACCATGAGCAGCTCTACCACCACCCTCAGCCAAGTGACCCTGCTGGTCCATAGTCTCCAGAGGAGCCTGGATGATATTCTCAGGGGGGCGGGATTGTGGCCCTGCAGGCAGGAAGATGTCCAATGAGGTGCTTGATCTGGAGCGGAAGCTGAAGGAGGGGCTGAGTGCACACTTGGATGAGCTCCTGCACCGGGAGGAATATGTCCTGGAAACCATTCTGGACCCCAGGATCAAAGGCAGCATGGCATGTGAGACAGCAGTCTATGGCCATCGGAAGGGTGGGCTAGTGAAGAAGCTCCAACAGGCAGAGCGGACTATGTAGCAGGACGCCCCTGTAGATGCTGGGAGTGGGAGCAGTGGTCCCTTCCGGCCATCTGGGTCCATCCCTGCCCCCAGCCCTAGAGGTAGCAGCAGCACCAGGATGAGCAGCAGCAGAACCCCTATTGCCAGCAGCTCCTCCTGTGTGCAGGCCACTCTGGGGAGCATGAGGCCTAGCACAAGAGGGCAAGCAGGATGGCTGAGGGCAGTGGGGAGGTGGTGCCCACCCAGAGCAACCTGATGGACTTTGATGGTGCCTCAGCAGCAGTGGAGACCTACCTGGAGGAGGAGCCATGCATTGATCCCAGCAGCGATCCCTTGCCCTACTGTGCCGACAAGACCAAGGTGTGGCCGGCCCTGTCCGAAGTGGCCAAGGGTATCCTGTCCTGCTTTGCTGGCAGTCACCTGGAAAAGTATTTTCCATGGGGGTGGGGGAAGTTTTCACACCAGCCAAACCCTGAGCGTATTTAGGCTTCTGAATTCTCTCCCAGTGTCCCCAGTGAGCGGGTGTTCTCTGTGGCGGGGGAAATTTTCTCCCCACATCGCCTGAGACTGGGGGCAAAGTTGGTGGAGCAGTTCCTCTTCTTGAAGTTCAACCGTCCGCTGCTGGGATTTCCTGAGCTGCCCCTGGACAAAGCGTGATGGTTCAGTGGCACATGCCATCTCATGCCAGGGGCAGACTTAGGATGGGGCTCCTCCTCCTCCTCCATCTGGGCTAGGGCTACTGCTCCTGTGCTGCTGAGGTGCTGTCCCTCCCTCCCAATGCTTGGCACCCACGCTGCCTCTCTCTCTCTCGGACACACACTAGACGGCCTCGGCCGCCTTATGACTGACCTCATGACACAGTGGCATTGGGAAAAAAACTGTAAGCCTGCCAGCCGGCTTATGGCTACACGATCCCAGCCTGCCTCGGAGACACTAACCGGCTCTCTCACTCTCTCTCACTGCAGTGTCTTTGCTAGCCTATCTTAGTGCCCTGCTGCCAATGTCCCAGCCTGCCTGCCCTACTGCCTCTCATGCCACTCTGCCTGTCCAGTTTGCCACCAAGCTTAAAGCATGGCACAGTCCACCTTTCTGCCTCCCATGCCAAGCTGCCTGTCTGCCCATCCAGGTTGCCTAACTCAAAACCTGCCCAAGCTCGCCTGCCCTACTGCCTCTCATGCCACACTACCTGCCTGCCCACCCAGGTTGCAAAGATCAAACCTTGCCTCAGTATGCCTGACTGCTGTTCATGCCACACCGCCTGACTGACTGCCCCAGAAACCAATGTCTGCTGGTCCTAGTGCCAGTGGACTCCAGGCCTATATGCTTTGTTTGCCAAGGGTTCTGTACCCTGGCAACCAATGTCTGATGGGGCCAATAGCACCCGGGCCTAAATGCTGTCTGTGCCAAGGGTTCTGTACCCTGGCAACCAATGTCTGGTGATACTGGTGCCAATAGCCCCCAGGCCTATATGCTGCCTGTGCCAAGGGTTCTGTACCCTGGCAACCAATGTCTGGTGATGCTGGTGCCAACGGCCCCCAGGCCTATATGCTGCCTGTGCCAAGGGTTCTGTACCCTGGCAACCAATGTCTGGTGATGCTAGTGCCAATGACCCCAAGACCTATATGCTGTCTGTGCCACGGCATCAAGAAACAGGCACTCCAGCCCTAGGACCCACCATCAGGGTTCTGGGGCCTACGTTACTGGCAGGGAGGGCTGTGCCCAATATCTAGAAGCTTCCACTCTAGCCCCAGTCCAGGACCCACCCTCAGGGTTCTTGTGCCCTGTCATTCCACTCACAGGGTGCTGTCATTCCACCTTTTCTTTATGCAACCTGCTGTTCATGGTGAGAGAGAGAGAAAAAGTCTCCCCACTGCTAGGAGATACAGACACGATCCCACCCATCCTGTCACATGCACTATATGGCCACAGAGAGTGAGGGGGGGAGGCTCCCCGCTAGAATGAGAGAGATGGGGGGTGGAGGGAGAGAGGTAGATGTGTCCAGCTCAAGCTGCCACCTGCCAGAACCAGGAAGAACTCCCATCTCTGCTCATGCATCTGATTGATGCTGATATGTGCCTGCCTGCCTGCGTTCATTCCTGTACCTGCTGCTACCACCTATCACTTGATTGAATGAAGTGTGCCCAACCATGCGCTAATTCTAGGGACATAATTATCATTAAACTCACATAGGCTTTCATTCCATTGTACCTGAATCAGTCATGCTCGCCCATCCCAGGAACCATCAATGAGATTCTGGGACCATAATTCCAGTCACTGGGGGATGCATTCCATTCCACTGCATCCAGAAGCCCGGTGCCTGCATGCCAGCCTGCCCCCCCACCCCACAACAGTCTACTCCTTCGCACCCACCCGCAGATGCCCACTGAAGCTGCTGGAAATAAAAATCTGTCTCTCTGGCACACCCACAAGCCCTGCCCCTCCTGGGGGGCTGTCTGCAAGTTGAGACCCTGCTGTTGCCTGGCACATCTTTGGGTTAATATTACCTTAACTATGCTACATGTGGAGTCATCCAGATGCTGCTAGTAGGGATCAACAAGCTGTATGAGATTCTGCCACCTGCCAGCCAGAACTTCAGCACATATGTATAAAAGATTGGACAAGTCAAACAAAACTCGTAACAACAAACAACAACTTTTATTAAAACTATTTAAACAACAAAAACAACACCATTATGAAACCAAAGCCAAACATTGAAAGGAAACTTATAAAGGAAACTATTAGTCTCTGGGTCTGTCCCCCCGGGACTTGGGGGAAAGGCAAAAGGCAGCAGGACGCAGCACAGGGCTGATGGGAGGCCACCCTGTACTCGTCTATCTCATAGCCATGGGCCACGGCGAATTCCATGGCCCCTTCCATGTCCTGATGTCACCTGGAGATTGGCTGGTGGTAGAATTCCAGCCTCTCCATCTCGGTGGAGACATACTGGAAGTATGCCTCCACCTGTTTATTTTCCACATCAAGAGCCTGGACCTTTTCCACTAGGAAGTTCTCCAGGCAGTGGATGCTCAACATCATCTGGTGTCCAGGCCTCTCCACTTTGGCCTGAAAGGCCTTGGCTGCAGCAGACTTCTGGGGCCCGGGGGACTCTTACATCGTGGCTGGAGGAGGGGGAAGGGCTTACATGCCATCACTTTCGATTTGTCTTCCCCCCCCCCCCTTCTTCTGGCACTGTTGCTCAGCCTTGACGGCCATGCCAAAGTCCTCCTGCTGCCTCACTGTCTTGCCATGGAGCTTTTCAATATGGGAGATTAGTCCCAATGAGGTCCCTTCTCTCTGCCTCCGGAATCTTTTCTTGCAGATCTAAAGAGCATAAAAAGATAGGAACATAAGAAGTGTCATACTGTGTCAGACCAATGGTCTGTGTCAAGCCCTGCCTGCATTCTGTCTCCACAAGTGTGTGGGTGGCCACTCTCTCTCTCTGCAGGGGACTTCCGTTCCTAGCAGGTCATAGATGGCAATGCATATTGCATATGCATACCCTGTTCCAGTCCCTGTGCCTTACCTTGCAGACGGTGAACCTGTTCTCCTTATCATAGTAATTCCAGACATAGGACCTTGTCCGCCAACTGTCTGGGGGCGGCACTGGCGACCTCTGTCTGGGTGTTCTGCGCGGTGTGGCACCAGCACCCAATTCCTCTATGAAACAGGAACACATAAACACCTAAGTAATATCATGCATTTATGATGTTGCCTCTAGTCCTCCCTCCTTGGGGTGCTTGGGATGGCAATGGAGACACCCTGGCATGCACGTGCAAATCCTGCCCTCCTTGGGGTGCTGCTAGGGAGGGATGGCAAATGGAGAGATCCTGGCTGCAACGTGCAAATCCTGCCCTTTTTTGGGGGTGCGTAGGGATGGCAACTGGAGAGTGGAGACCCTTGCTAGCCTGGCACATGTTTGGGTGGGGTGTGATTCTTGTGCTCATGCCTGAATGCTCAAAGAGCCCCCCACACTACAGTGCCCTCTCTCTGTGGCAGACATCTGCTGCTACCTGATGATTCCCACTGTTTGTGCCTGAGTGATGCCCACCACCGACGCACCCACCAGCATGCCAGTGAGGTTGCTCTAACGGATAGAGCCTTTCTTGTCCTCAAAGTAAAAATAAATAAGTTACAAACCTGGCTGGCAGCACCTCCTGTGCCTGTTGCTTGTTCCTCATAGAAATATCCAGCCACCACCAATGGTCCAGGGGCTGGGAAGTAACTGCTTCCTCCTCCTCCCCCTCCACCAACACAGGCTCCGGGAGCACCAAGTCGGCCCCCAGCCGGGGAATCAAGACAACAGTCTTCATCATTGTTTTTTCCAAAAAAGCTCACACACAGACAAGAACAGTCACCCACCAACACTCACCAACCAAAACAACACAGCCAAACCAAACACAAACAGCCAAAACCGAACAGCCAGCCACAAAAGCACTCTCACCACACAGCTCTGCACGCACTCAAATTTCTGGAGTGATCACCGGATCTCATGATACCTTTTACTGAACGCTCGAACCAAACTGAACACAACCAAACCGAACACCCGAACTCAAACTCGGCGAATGAACCAAATGCCCGAACAGAACCAGACCGAACCGGACCGAACACAAACTGCAATCTGTTCGCCCATCCCTACCCAGAACTTCTGGGCATATCCAAAACTGGCTGGACACATGCAATATGGTGCCCACAGTGTGCTGATGCCATCAGTACCATTTTGGAAAGGACCAAGCATGGCCCGGTCCGAGGGTCCGAGGACCAGTCTGAACATTTGGACCTGGCCCTTGGACCCTCAGAAATACTTGCAACTTTTTTTTTTTTAATTCTCAGAACAGCCCTAGTTAGATAAGTCCTAGTTGGAGTGGACTTTAGGAGATCTGGGATCATTTCCCAGCTCTGCCATAATCTTCTTTTGTGACTCTGGGCATGTTATTTAAATTGTCTGTGCCATGGTTCACCATCTGTAAATATGGGAACAATAACATATCTATTCTCTCACTCTGTCTGATCCTGCAGTGGACAGAGTACTGCTGCCCCACCCATGGTCCCATTTAACTTTATTGATGCTCTGCTTAGCTAAAGCAGTCTGCCAATGCACTACATATTTACAATCAAGGTTTTGTATTGTAAGCTCTTTGGGGCAGAGACTTATCCCATGCCCGGGCATACTGCTGCATTTACACACCACCAAATGGTTTGCATGCGTGCCATAGGCCTCATTCCAGGGGTGTGTGTGGCTTGCCTATGCATACATGCACACTTGCTGTGTGTTCTCCATGCAACAGTCCACGGGGTATGGAATCAGCCCCACCGTCCCTTACCGTTTACTGTCCCCCACCCTGGGGGTCTGTGAAAGAAACCCACAGACAAAATAGAGGTGGGACCTGCAATTTTGGATGCCTTGACGGATATGCAAAATATCTAAATTGTGGATCTCCCTCCCCTACTTGACTGCTGCAGCAGATTCTCCTTACCAGTCTACATCAGTTTCACCTGCAGCCCAGGCTACAATTTTATTAGTTCAAATTAGAGGTGTACACCAGGGACCCATGTCATTTTTCATTTTTGTTTTTCGTTTTCATTATTTTAATCTGTTTTCTTCTTCATAAATATAAAAAAATTGTTTTTGTTTTTGCTTGTGTTTTCATTTTCACTTTCTATTGGTTTCAATGGAAAACACATTTTGGGGAGTAACTTTCCCCCAAAATTATAGTTGGAAGAAACTTAGAGGGATGGACGGCATTATATGTACCAAATTTCAGAAATCTTGGATTAAGGAATCCGATTTTATAAGCAGTTGAATTATGTTATTTTGCATATACATTCCTGGCTGTAATGTCTTTGTCTCCTATCTAATGTGGATGAAACTTGGCAACTTTATACTGTTTCACAAGATCACTATCTATGTCAAGTTTCAGAAGGGTTGGATAAAGGGTACTGGTGGTATAAGCTATTAATTTATAAATGTATGTTTAACTGTAACATCTTTGTAATGCAACCATTGAACATGAAATTTAGCATGGCTGTATCTAACACTTTCAGGATCATCGCCAGCAGATGATCCTGAACACCATATGCATAGAATGAGTCTATGCCAGGGATTCTCTTAAGTGTCACTGTGGTATAAGTCCGATTTGTGATGCCAATTGGCCAGCAGAAATGTCAACCAAATATCCTCTTTCTGTGCTGTGACCATCTCAACTTCTCTCCCCCACTTGTTACCGGGAAGAGCCAATAGAGATTCTCTTATGTCCTCTGGCAGAGTGCTGCAGGATATGATTGTGATGACAATTGTCCAGTGTGGATGTGTAAACTAGGTCTCCTGATTGCTGGGATGCTATCCCTAAAGTCCCAGTTATGTCCCTTTTATGCCCGCCTGAGGGCTGCCTCCTATGCCCACCTCGAAGCCACCACCAATCGGTCCTGTAAATTTAGAAGCATGCAGTAATTGGCTAGTGAATGTGTCTGTCAGTCTGTTGGGTTGCTCTCGATCCTCCCTCCTGCAGATTCCCTCCCCCTGTGATGCTCAGGTGCCTGCCTCTGTCTGACACTGCATGTGCTGCTATTTATCTGAATAATGGGTCTTCAAGGGGACAACTTCAATTGATTATAAAATTGGGGCACTTTATCAACTTGTCCTGTAGTTTGACAAAAATGATAGGGAAGGTATGTGATACATTCCTGCCAAATGTCTTGTAAACAGGATTGAATATAAAAATGTTACATACGGAAATGCATTTTCAAGTTACTGTCTTATAACATCAGGACACTTTATCCAATCTTTCTGAAATCTGGCAGGATTGGTAAACTTGTGGAGTGACATAATGGTCCCTGGATCTATGCAAATTGGATGCAAGGTAAAGACATTTTAGCCAGGAATGTGTATGCAATTTTTCTTAAAATCACAACATTGTTGCTTCTAAAATTGGTTTTCTTCATCCAGTCTTTTTAAAATTTGATGCTCTCCATTGGGGGTACAAGTTTCCCAAGTTTGATCAGAATAGAATAAGAAACAAAAAAAGTTAGAACCCAAAATACGTTTTTCAATGTTTTCCCATTTATCTTGAAAAACAATTATTAGTTTTTTTAATTTTATAATAACAAAAAAGAAAATCAAAATTTTCCTTTTCATTATAATAATGAAAATGAATTGCAATCCCCTTCAAATGCTCATCAGCTCTACAATTTGAAGCTGCACAAGTGAAATGTACTGTGAGAACCAGCATAGAATTCTGTGGTACCTCTGGTAGCCACACCTGTGATTAAATGCATGGAACATTTCACACCTGTGAACACTGGATTAGATATAGGTCAGAATGTAATGCTGTCAGATGGTAAGCTTGGTAAATGCATGCCAGTTGCTGGAATTCCCAACATGGGGTCTGAAAAAAGCTCAATAGTGGCGGATATATAGTAGTGACATTCATTAACACAAATTAACTTGTGATATATCACAGATCTCTGCAGCAGCATGCTATATAATAGTTATATAGCACATAATGCTATGGATTCTGCAGTTCCCCACTGGTTTCTGCTAGCTGCACAGTGGGGATTAGCACTTTTTATGTAACAGCAGCACATGTGGCTTATTAGTGAAGAAGACTCTTCAGCGCACCTTAAACAGGTGAGGGGAAATGACATTCTGCATTAGTCATTTAACAAATGTTGGGCATCTTCCGGTTATTGATCATTCTGTAAAAGATATTATGACAGGCTCCCTGACTTGACTGTGCCCATGTACAGGACTTTCCACCTGGCATAATGCTGCCCATCCTGAGACTCTCCCCCTGTACAAAGCTCCCTCACTCAGTTCTCCTCTGTCTAGGGCTCTCCCCTGGCACAATTATGGCCATTATTCTGCAGCTCTCTGTCCCTACAAGACTCCCCCACTTTATTCCCCCTTGGACAGGGCTCCCTTTCTTGCACAACGCTGGCCTCCTCCTGTACTGGGTTCCATATTCTGTATCCTCAATAAAGCTGCTCCCTGTAACACGCTCCCCCTATGCATGACTTCCACTGTGGTAGCTATTTACAGAGGCTCTGTCCCTACTCTCTCCCCTTAATGTCCTCCACCCCTCCCTTTGTGTATGCTCCCTCCCTCCCTTCTCCCCCATAGGATTTCCCTCACCAGGCTGAGGCTCACTCTTAGAGTCCTCCCAAGAGGACTACACTTGTCACTCTGCCCCAAAGGGCTGCTCTACACTGACCTAGTCATCTCCCTGCCCCGCTCCTGCAGAACATCCACTGTATCAGCCCTGAGCACCTGCTCACCCCCCCCCCCCCATTCCTTAGTGGGTTTGGGAAAGTTGGAGGGAGAAGCACTGAAAGAAGATCAATTTCATCCTGCCTGTAGCCTCCTGTCCCTGTCACCAGGATAAACCTCTGCCCTCTTCCTGCACCTGGGACCATCTAAGGCAAACTCCAGCGCTCCGGCCCCAGCCATGCTCCTCCAATGGAGCACCCCATTGGAGCCATAGCCCAGACACCCCACGTTTTTGGAGGGGGAAGGGCTGTCATTGAAATCCATGCACCCTGTGGTTCTGGGCTGGTTTAGGGGGCAAGATCAGCCACCCCAAACATCACTGCAGGATTTGTTAGCTCTGTTGTTTAGCCATCTCAGTGTCCCTGGCCCCCAAGCTGAGATGCCTTCTGTGCAGGATCAGATCAAAATGACCTTCAGCTTTCTCCCTTCCACAGGCCTTTCTCTCCTATCCCACCAGATAAGCTCTAAACATGGCTGACCAGCCACTCACACTACCCCGTGGGAGGTGCAGTTCCCTCTCTTTCCCCAGTACCGATAGGCTCTGACAAGCAGTGCCTGCTGAGAGTTGTAGTCCCCAGTATTCAAGACTGTTTGCTTTTAACCTTTGCCTTTTCTCATGAAAAAAATTAAACTCGAGTTATCATGGGGTGGATATCTACCCCAAGCCGATTTTGGCCTGGGGATTGAAAGTGTGCAATAAAATGTAACTTTTTTTTTTTTTTTTTTTTTTTTTTTTTTTACAGTAGCCACACAATCTATGCCTAGCACACACACAGACATTATAGAGTCTGTTTTATGAGAAATACCAGCTCCACACATGACTAAACAACCAACAGCAATCATTTTTCTTCGCAAAAACATTATTTTTATTCAAACTACAGAAAATGGTTTTTATGAACTTTAGCTATCTACAGAAGTTAAAGTAGTGCCCCCCAAGAGCCAGCCCCCCCACTGCCTCAGTTGTATCCCCCCGTGCAACCTCTTCCAGCCAGCGCCTCAGTGCTTCCACTCACCCCTGTGCCTGCCATCCCTCATTCCCCTCCTGCAAGCCCCCAGCCAGTGATCACACCACACAAAATCTCCAGGGAGGAAGAATGGCCACTCTGTCCCTGGACTTCAGGATGTGGTATCACCTGCTAATGGCCCATACGTTTGTTTTGTTTTTTTCATTTCTATGGTCAGTTTTTGAGGACAATGGGGGCACTTCTGGCTTGCTGGAGAAATGGAGCCTATGGAAAGGGAGATGGAACCTTGGAGGCTAGGTGGGAAATGAAATCTATCAAACAGACTAAGAGACTGAAAACTAGGAGACTGGGTGAGAAAGGAAGCTTTGCAGATGGAGTCAGCAAATGAAAAATCTTTCATGACTACTTTTTTCTATTAGACACTAGTGGAAACATTGAGAGATGTTCGCGGCAGTGAAGGGGTTAATTTTCATTGCTGCTGCCAGTCTCAAGTGACCTTGCCTTCCATGTCATCTTGCAGTCTGAACTGGCCTTTACAAATGTTGATTTGGCTGCTTTTAAGCTGGGGTGTACATCCACCCCAATTGAAATGCATTGGCTGGGATTAGATTTCCACCCCAATATGACGCTGGGGTGATTTTTCCACCCCAGGCCTTTTTTTGGAGTTTTTTTATTATAGAAGACAAACGGTAAGATATATCTGGATGAAATTTGAGTATGTTATGCCCAGAGGTGCTGGTGACAATGTCCTAAAATCTCAAACTTGTAGAGCCACGAATTACCATATTTTTAAATGGTTTTTTCCACCAGGGGATGGAAAACAACCCCACGATGGTAGGCTCTGCATTAAACATTGAATGTTCACAAGCATTTCATACTCAGGATGGTCTCCATAGGCTAACACTGAATTCTCAAGATGTCATAACTTAAAAACTACTAACCGGATTTACGAAAAGTAAATGAGAAGGCACCCCCTGGCAGCTTCCTTGAATTTTTTAAAAGGCTTACACCTTCTCCCAACCAACACAAAACCCCTTTACCCTGCCGCAATCACGACAATCTAACTCTTGGAAAAACAGGGTTTCAAAGTGCAGTTTGTAAACTGCAATATCGCTGCTGTTATCCAACCGATGCAACTGAAATTTGGAAAGCTTGAACCGCTTACTCCAGTGATCCTTATCCACAAATTTCACAATCTTAACTTTAAACATTCCAATTCTATAACAAATAGAATTTTGGGGCTTTATAATGGAGAGTGTAACACACCTTAAGTATTAGAGTGCTCCTGTGCTCTAATAATAAGGGGGAGGGATGCATACAGTATTCCATTAACTCCAGATTTCTTCAGTGTGTTCCTGTATATGCAATATTTCATAGTACAAGAAAGAAAACAAAAGGAGGGCAGGTGCAGGGCAAAGAGTTGTACAGCCACATCAGGATTTATAATGGAGCTACTAATAGAACCTGTATTGTAGCTGTGACATTAGGTCACCTACAGTTGTAACCTACAGTTACAAAACACAGCCCCCACGTATTGCTGAAATATTTGGGCTATAATTTCTAATGACATTTTTAAGAGATACTAGAAAGAAGTAAATAGCTGATAAAGAACAATCACAATGCTTTCGTGGTTTGAAAAGGTGAGAGAAATGTTCACTCCCCTCCCCCACCCAAAGCAATGTGGTATTCCTTTGTGCTAATATGACCCACGCATTCTGAAGATGAAAAATGAAAATGCAAGTATTTCAAGATGTGTCTCTCTATGAACAGTAAATTATTAATTATTATTATTATTTAAAACAAAAAAACAAACACATATTAGCTCCAATACTAGTAAAATGAAATATCTGAATATGAGGGGAGGTTAGGGATTTCCTTTTGAGGTATTTTTCAGCAGATAGAGAATGACGGGAAGAGGAAGAAAGATGTAAATTGGTTTATCTTACTCAGTTAAGTTTTAATCCTGTGCCCACTAAAATAATTGGAAAAACCCAACCTTCTTTATTGGCCACAGGATCAAGTCCTTTGAATTCAATGTAGGTGAGGTAAGGAGGGGAGAACTACTAGTGATTTGCAATAAAAAGCTCTCTTCACACAGACACTCTAACACTGATAAAATGGATGTTACATTTGTGTTGCAGGACTGCAGGTGTGCTCTATGGGTGCCCTGCAACATGCATAATAATATGTAACACCCATTTTATCAGTGTTAGAGTGTCTCTGTGAAAAAGGCCAATGAGTAAAAGAAGTGATATCCTGTGTCAGGCCAATGATCCATCTAGCCCAATAGCCTGTATCCAACAGTGACCACCATCAGTGGTCCATCAGACCACCATCAGACAAATGAACAACAAGTCATAATGTAGCTATTCATTTCTGTTAACCAGTCCCTGACAGTTAGAGGTCTCATCCCTTGACCAACTTGACTGATAGCCATTAATGGACCTATTCTCTAAGAAATTATCCCATCTTTTCTTGAATCCATTTATGTTCTTGGCCTTTACAAGATCCTCTGGCAATAAGTTCCAAAGGTAAATGTATGCTTAATTCCTTTTACTTGTTTTAAACCAGCTATCAGTTAATTTAATAGGCTCTAGCATTTTGAGGAAAAATGAAATAACTTTCCTGCATTTACTTGTTCTGCATAACTCTTGATTTTTGTAAACTTCTGTCCTATCCTCCCTCAGTTGTCTCTTCTCTAAGCTAAAGAGCATTAACCTGTTCAGCCTTTCCTGGTACAGAAGTTGTTTCATGTCTTTGATCACCTTTTTTTTTTTCCTTTTCTGCACCTTTTCAATTTGTACTATTGAGATGGAGACCCCAGAACTGTGCACAATGGGTGAAAACAGACCACCCTTTAACCACCCTTGGTGGTTATTTATGCATGTTGCAGGGCTGTATTGGTGCCCTATGCAGCCCTGAAACATGCATAAATTACCACCAAGGGTGGTTAAAGGGTGGTTAGCGTCATGTCTGTTTTCACCCAATGTTCAAGATGTGGATGCACGACTGATTTATAGAGGCATTATGATAGTCTTATTTTCTAAATCTATCCCTTTCCCAATAATTCCCAAAATTCGGTTTGCTTTTTTGACCATGGCTACACACGTAACTGATGTGTGAGGAGATAGCTTTTCACCATCAATTGAAAAGCATTATGGGGTAATCCATAAAGCAAAAACAAAAATAAATATATTAGGGATGGGTGAATGTGGTTCGGAAGTTCAGAGTTTGGACTAAACTAGAATAGTGCGGTCACCCAAACGGAACGTTTGAACCGAACTTGAATTCGAATGTTCAGTTCAGATGCGTTCGGAATTGAATTTCCATTGGTTTCAATGGAAAACACATTATTGGCTGTATCATATTTTGTTATTTATGCTATGTGGCTGAAAACTGGGGTGCCTATACCTCCAACATAAAGCATTAAGTGTACCAGATTTCAAAACGATTGGATAAAGGCATCCAATTTCAGAAGCAGTTGAATTATTTATTTTGCAATATTCTACATATACATTCTTAGATTTAACTTCTTTTCCTCACATCTAATGTAGGTGAAACTTGTCCAATTTATACCCCTTCCCAAATTTACTATCTTTGCCAAATTTTAGAAGGATTGGGGAAAGGGTCTTGGTGATATAAGCAATTAACATATACATGTATAACTGACTGTAACATCTTTGTAGTCCACCCAGTGTATATGAAATTTGGCAGGGCTATATATTTCACTTTCATGATGATATCTGCCAAATATAAGAAAGTTTTTATAAGGGGTCCCAATTTTATATGCCTGTACAGCATATGTAGAGAAGGGGTCTATGCCTGGGATTCACTTATGTCACTGTGGTATAAGATCGGTTTGTGATGCAAATTGGCCAACAGAAATGTCAACCACATATCCTTATTCTGTGCTGGGACCATCCCAACGTATCTCCCCCACTTGGTTCTGGGAAGTCAGAAGCATCTGTTTAGGAAAGAGTCAATAGAGATTCTCTTATGTCATCTGTCTCAAAGCTGTAGGATGTGATTGTGATGATAATTGGCCATCCTGGATGTGTTTAAACTATGTCTCCTGACTTCTGGCATGCTATCTCAGAAGTCCCAGTTATGTTGCTTATGCCCGCCTCAGGGCCGCCCCCTATTCCCACCCCGAAGCCACTACCAATTGGTCCTGTAAAGCTAGAAACTTGCAGTAATGTGTTTGGCCATTAAATGTGTCTGTCAGTCTTTGGAGTTGCTCCACATCCTTCCTCCTACAGTCTCTCTCCCCCTGCCATGCAGGGTGCCTGCCTCTTGACTGGCACTAAATATGCTGATATTCATCTGAATAATGATCTTCAGAGGGACAACATCAATTGCTTATATAATTGGGTCCCTTTATCAAAATCTCCTGCACAATTTCTGAAATGGCAGGAAAGGTATTTGATACATTCTTGCCAAATATCCTGTAAACAGATTAAAATATCAAAATGTTATAGCTGGAAATTTATTTTTAGTTTAATGTCTTATATCCTTGGGACCCCTTATCCAATATTTCTGAAAATTGGCAGACTTATTAAACATATGGAGCAACATAATATGCCCAAGGTTCATGGATATTGGATGCAATATAAAGAAGTTGTAGCCATGAATGTGTATGGAACTTTTCCTAAAATCACAACATTCAATTGCTTCTGAAATTGGTTTCATTTATCTAATCATTCCAAATTCTGGTACACAAAGTGCACTCCATTGGGGGTACAGTTTGCCCAATCTTCATTAAAATTGAATAAGAATTTAAAACGTTATAACCAGAACTATGTTTTTCAATTTATTCCCCTTATTTCAAAAACCAAATGTCATTTTCAGTTCTCAATTGCACCAAACCAAAGACCAAACCAAGTGCGACCAAACCAAATACTGAATCTAAACTCAAATTTTGACCTGAACCACTGAATGGCCAAACATCCTAACCTGGTTATGTTCACACATCCCTAATATTATTTATATATATATATAATAAATCAATATCTACATCATATGGACTCTTAATAAGGATAAGTGGCTTCAGAGATTTTTTTTTTTTTTTTTTTTTTTTTTTTTTTTTTAAAAGAATTACAAAGTTTTAAAAATATTTTCTATAAATTCTGAAAAATTCTCTTCTGTTTCTTTGGGTGTTTGTAGACAAGACTTCCCCATGCATGGACATTCACTGTCCCCATGGGGGAGAGCTCATCTGAATTTGGGTGTGTGGGGGTGCACTCTTCTGAGACCCATACACCTCCCACCCAGTCCATACACAGGGCATTCCAGAGAAATCCAGAGTGCCCCGTGTGGGGATGGAGTGGGTGGTGAGGTTGTGTGTATGGCTGCTTGTGTGAAGCGCTTCCTGCCCCTCCCCCCTCCAAAGCACCCGCCTTCCTGCACTGATCACAGAGCCTCTGCAGCGGTGTTAATTTAAAAACACCCTTTCAAACGTCAGCTATATAAATATAGTACTTCACAGCCTATAGGAAAGGCATGAACTGACTAGAAATTAGGTGTTTTATATCACCTATTTTGATCATCTAGTTTCTGCACTTTTATGACATCTGACTTCACGTAATTGTACTGAAATGGTGGATAATTAATTATAAGTTATTTCATTCACTTAGTTTGCTTTCTTGTTCCCTACACAAATAGTTGCAAGATCCAACAGCTCACAATAGGAGTTAGTCTTTTCCTAGAGTTACATATAGAAATAATGAGCTATGAAAACATTGTTCTATCATAATGCTGACTTTTCTGCATACATTTGGTATGCTTTAGTAGAAGACTTATGACAGTGAGTTGCATTACTGAAAAATAGTAAAGATTTCATCTGTTATCATCAGATTGGGTTTGTAACTTTCAGTCCAACAGAAATAAAATCCAATTCTTAAAACAGCTCAGAATTGTTTTCTCCCCTCCCAGATTAATTCAAATGCATATTTTAAAGAAATTGCATAGGAATTTAGTAATGTATCCAGCTGACTTAAACAGATGTTCATTGTTGAACTTTGAAAATTCAGATTCCATACATGAAATGTAGTGAATTGGGTGTGTAAGTACTGGATTAGTGATAAGTAAATTAATATTATATATATCACACAAAGTTTGACATGTTAATATTAACAAAGTTCTAATAAGGTAATATTGAACTATTACAGCACAGATGTTATTAGGGTGCACAGTATTTTTACAAGGATTATATTTAGGTTTGTCTTTGTCTGTGTTAAGTAATTGCTTGTTAAGTCTGATATACATACAATCCCATGGATTCCTAAGTCGGCATTTGGGGTATCACTGTGTATGCTTGCTGATAGGCCAAGCTAGCCTTTTACTTAGTCTGGCTTGAAATACACTGAAGCAAGATAAAGGATTCAATTCACATTATTTGTCTGGTAGTGCTGTCTTAATGTCAGCAGGTAAAAGCTCGCTGTGCTCAGCAGGGCCATTCTGATTAGAGATGAGCTGAGGCTTAAATGCTCAACTTGCCTAGATAGGAACAAGGAAACACATGAAAAAAATAATAATTGAGTAGCTCAACTGTCCTTGTACCAAAAGGAGTGTCAGTTAGCAACTATCACTGCTTAGGATTGGACCAAGTTGTATCTGTCATTAGCATTCTGCAACAGAGCCCAAGCACTGATAAGAATGCCTGCTCTAGGGAAGCACAAAAAGAGGAGACAAAGCAGGTGAACTCAGCTTCTCAACTGACCTGGAAAGAAAGCGGTTATAGTTCCTGTTTGCAAGATAATTCTTTTGATGCTCTAGAGGATACTGAACTTTCAAGATGTAGGGTGGAAAAAAAACATGACAGAGGATCCACAATGGCCCACTATGGCCTACGGGGGGCCAGAGACCTACTGTCACATTTATTACCCAGCCTGCCAGATGTGGGTCCTCCGCTGCTGTGGTCCAGGTAGGCAACTGGCCTGGATGTGGTTCCCTGAATGATTCCAGTTCCACAGCCTGGCCAAGGGCCACCCAGGCAGGTCAACACAGGGCTTAGTGGGACAGCATGCGTGTTTGTGACCCCCATCCCCTGCTGGAGATCGGAGACTGCCATGGCTGACAGCCATGGTTGGCCATGATTGGATGCCATTGCTGCACGTTATGGCAAGGGGTGGGTCACTGGGAATGCACCAGTGGCAGGGCTGTCCATCCATGTGTCTGTTCCGTTCCCCTGCTTGGGGGGAATGGGGGAGAGGGCTCACCTGCTGGCCTGGTTGGGTGCATGTTTGATCTGTGCCCTGACCTGTTTCCACCAGGCCAACCCCCCTCCCAGAGTGTGTAGCCGGTGTGCTAGCTGCATGCTTAATTTCACCCTTAGAATCCCAATGCGACCCAATTCTTAACTGCTTTGCACTAGGGTATGGAGAATGAAATTTTTTAGTGAATCAGAATCATCCACTTATTTACCATGGTGATAGTATTTTACACTCAACTTTATACACTTTCTCCACTTACTCCAGGGTAGACACATTGCAGCACTTATGGCGTAGCCTATAAGGGCTTCAAAGGGGCTACTCCAGAGCAAGTGGTTTGTGGCTCTCAACCACAGATGTTAATGACAACAGAAAGTGAAAGGCAGTAATGCTAACCAAGCCCTTTCTGATCTACTGGATGGAATCAAAGCGGTCAGATAAAATCTAAATGAAAGTTCGGGACATGCTGGAACAACTGGATAAAATAGTCTAATACAACCAATTGATTCAGAGATATTTGAAGGCAGTATTTATATTTCTGTAGCTAGATTCGTGGATTTGAACGTCTTCTCATATCTCTAATATTTAATGCCATGAAACGGTTGGAAAGATTGTAATGGTTTTCCACTCTTCTCTCCCCGGTAAAGATGGCTTAAAAGTAATCTACTACCACTTGCTTTAGTTTGTTAATCTGCTCCGTCACATCCAGGTAAATTATGTACCACTGGATTGATACAAAAATAATGCTGCTGCAATAAAAGAAAAGAGTGAAAATATAGCTTTTCACACAGACAAGTCAGCAAAGAAGGCTTTTCTCAGCATTTGGTTAATGGATGGAAGAAATCTCCAAGAACACTGTGGCATCTCTAATAAGCCATGTTCAAGTTTGTTTTTATACTGATAGTGCCATTAAAAAAAAAATACTGATAAGAAAAGCCTTTCCCAAACAACTACACTTGACATTAATACTGAGAAAAACTTGTGGAAAGAAATTCAGCTCAAAGCGCATTTATGTGTAGGAGTACTGATTAGCTGATTGAGGGCAGGACAATACTATTTTTCTTCTAAGATAGGATTAAAAAAAGTTAAAAATAAATGCACAGTTAATACAAGAGCAACAAAGGAGGCAGTTAAGTAGAACAGTCAATGTTATAGAACAATGAGATAACAGTAATCATAACAAAGACATTTTAAAAAAAATACGGGAGAAATGGGAAATGCAATTTTCCTTTAAAAAAAGTGCGATGTGGTTTATGGAACAGATCAATCAGCATATTAATTGCCTGACACTGTCAAACTTGCTTCATTGGTTACCTAAGTAAGTTGTAAACCCAAAGTAAGTTGTAGTTTGTACTAGCGTACAGAGAAAGAAAGTTACCTAAGTAAGTTATAAAGCCAAATCCAGTGTCAAGCTTGTTTGGATGTCTACAAACACAGATGTGCTGTTCTTGTGTTTGACAAAGGGTGCTTTTAAATGGGCAAGCTGCCCCAGTGCTGGACGTGCCAGCCTGTTTCACCCCAGGTAGCTCGTCCATCTAAAGGCACCCTGACAGATGTGAAGGCAGAGGAGAAATGGGGCAGCCCTGCTGGCAGTGTCCCAGAATATCCCAGAGTGCCAGTGGCAGAGTGGGCCAGCCAAACCTAGGGCACCAGCATTGAGATGCTCTAGCTCGCAACTTTATGGTGTCTGATCCTGACCCAGGTGGGGCTGGGAGTGGGTGGACATGGGGGTGCACCCCCAGAGCAGCTCGGCAAGGGTGGGTGGGGGGGGGGGGGGGNGGGGGGGGGGGGGGGGGGGGGGGGGGGGGGGGGGGGGGGGGGGAGTCAGTCCTGTGTCCATCTGAAATAACCCCAAAAGATGAGGAGACAGAAGAGTGCACCAGTATTTCTTTATTCATGCATATTTTTTAGTTGTATTGTTATCTTTGCTTAAAACTAACGAACTTTTCGCACGGGACACAGAGGTTGGGTGGATGGGTGGGTGGACGGTGTGTGGGAGTGTGTCCCCATAGACCCCCATCCACCTCCACCCATCTCCACACACAGAGCATCAGGCATTGGTGCCTGTTGCTGCATGTGTGGGTGATCCTTGGAGATGAGCGGAGTGCGGGAGCATGCACACCCACCCACCATCTGTGGTGTTCCTATGGGCACCCCATCCCCACTGCACCTTCTGAGACATTCACACGGGTGCCCCCCCACCTGCACATGTGTGCGATGGGGGGGGCATGTGAAAAGGACCTAACACAGTATATTGGAAAGTTGCATTATAAGGGAAGGTGGTGAGACATGTAGGAAAGCTAGGCAACAGAAAATATAGAAGTAGTGTCTGTTTTCCAAGGCAACCCAATTTGTTAGTAGAAAATTATCCTTCCCTATGAGTAAGAGTTGCCCTGTGAGTAATAGTAGGAGTTAGACCCCTTACAAACAGGCTTCCTATGGAACGTCATGCTGACTGAGGCCATTGATCAAACGGCTCCTAGGCATCCACTTCCTGAATGACAATGACGCAGGTTTCCCTGGTTTACGGAGGACCTGCAATGGATGAAGCCTGCGGGATGGCAGTTGGAGAGACAGTGGCGTCGCACTAGAGCTGAAGCCAGCCAATCACGGCTTAGAGTTAGTTTAAAAACCTATGTGGTGGCTGTGCTGACAGCAAAGAAGATATACTTTGCTGCCCTCATAGCATCCACAAAGTCACGTCCAGCTGAACCTTTCCGGGTGGTGCAGGGACTAGTCAGTCCGGCCTCTCCCCACCTGCAACTGGATTCTTCCAGTGCTCTCTGTGACATGTTTGTCAATTTTTTCATGGATAAAATTGCTCAGATTCACCAAGATTTTGATGCCTCACTTATAGCAGTGGGAGAACCAGAGGTAATGAACGCTCCGCCTTGTTTGATTTGGTGGGATCAGTTTCAGTGGGTGTCACCCGCTGATGCGGTAGATGTTCTTGGGTCAGTTAGAACCACCTGTTGTAAATTAGATCCTTGCCCATCCTGGATAATTAAAGCTTGCCGTGGGACACTCAGATCGTTGCTGGCTGGGGTTGTCAATACCTCCCTTAGGGAAGGCAGAGTGTCAGACTGCCTCAAGGAGGCAGCGGTGCGGCCTCTGCTCAAGAAACAATCACTTGACATTGATTCCCCTGCCAGCTATCGACCAGTCTTCCCTTTTTAGGGAAGGTTTCCTTCCTTTTTAGGGAAGGTTATTGAATGGGTGGTGGCTCGGCAGCTTCAGGGGCATCTGGATCAGATCAGTTTCCTTGATCCCTTGAAATCTGGCTTTCGCCCTGGGTTTGGCATGGAGACTGCACTTGTGGCTTCGGTCGACAACCTGCGCGGTGAGTTGGATCAGGGCAGATCATCTCTTTTGATTCTGCTAGATCGGTCAGCAGCATTTGATACCGTTGACCATGAGATGTTGGTGGCTTGCCTGTGGGACTGAGCAGCGGTGGGTGGAATGGTTCTCGATTGGTTCTACTCTTTCCTGACCAAAAGAACTCAGCGGGTGGTGCTTGGGGAGTGCTCGTCATCTCCCTGGGACCTCACATGTGGAGGCCTGCAGGGTTTTAGTCTGTCCCCCCACCTGTTCAATGTGTATTCTTGGGTCAGTTAGAACCACCTGTTGTAAATTAGATCCTTGTTGTAAATTAGATCCCCCATCCTGTTCAACAGACCTCATGCAACACAGACAGAATCCTAGGGACTGCTGGGGAGAAGACTGTTGTTGTGGTCCATGTGGGCACCAATGACATAGATAGATGTAAGAGGGAGGTTATGGAGGCCAAATTTAGGCCGATAGGTAGTAGACTGAATTCCAGAACCTCCAAGGTAGCATTCTTGGAAGTGCTCCCCATTCCATGTGCAGGACCCCAGAGGCAGGCTGAGCTCCAAAGTCTCAATGCATGGAGGAGACATGCAAGGAGGAAGGCTTTAGTTTTATTAGGAACTGGGGAGCCTTCTGTGTAAAGGAGAGCCTATATAAACAGGATGGGCTCCACCTTAACCAGAATAGAACCCGGCTGCTGGCACTAAAAATTAAAAGTGTGATAGAGCAGTCTTTAAACTAGAACCTGGAGGAAAGCCGACAGGCACTGCAGAGTGCAAGGTTCGGGTTGTGGCATCTACAAAGGATGTTTCTTTAGAGGAAGTAGAGTATCTTAAGACTGAGGATAAGATAAACAGCAAGGGATTTCAGGTGGAACATGATGGAGAACAGACAGATAATGATCCCAGAGTGCCTGTTTGTTACCTATAATGTGACCATTAAGCAGAAGAATAAAAAGAATACATTTAGGTGTCTATATGCTAATGTAAGAAGTCTAAAAAGTAAGATGGGAGAATTAGAGTTTATAGCGCTAACTGAAGATCTAGACATTATAGGCATCACAGAGACCTGGTGGGCTGAGGATAACCAATGGGACACTGTAATACCAGGGTACAAGATATATCAAAAGGACAGAGGAGATCGTGTTGGTGATGGGTTGGCCCTGTATGTTAAGGACAGTCACAGCATTGAGGCAAGTAGAATAAAAATTTAACAGGATGCAAACTGTTCCCTCGAATCCCTATGGATTGAAATTCCAGGTATCAAGCAGGAGAATATAGCAGTGGGGCTATACTATCATCCCCCTAACCAGAATAGAGAGACTGATTATGTAATGCTAACAGAGATTAAACAGGCTACTAAAACTGGGAATGTAATAATAAACAGTGACTTTAACTACTCCGATATTGACTGGGTGAATGCCTCCTCAGGGTGGGATGTGGAGGTAAAATTTCTGGATGCCATAAATGACTGCTTTTTAGAGCAATTGCTTCCAGAACCAATGTGGGGAGGAGCTACTTTAGATCTAGTCCTAAGTGGCACACAGGAACAAGTGCAAGGAGTAACTGTGGCCAAGTCACTAGGCAATAGTGATCATAGTATAATCAAATTTGACATAGTTGCTGGAGGGAGAAGGTTAATTAAAAGTACAGCACTGGCTTTTAACTTTAAAAAGGGAGACTATGCCTAAATGAGGAAGCTAATTAGAAAGAAACTAAAGGGCAAAATTGAAAGGACTTCATGTTTGCAAGAGGCATGGAAGGTGTTGAAAAGCACCATCTTGGAAGCCCAGATTACATGCATCCCACAAGTTAAAAAAGGTAGGAATGGGCAAACAGATCGCGGTTCAGGTTCGGCTGTTCGGTTCAGTCACTGGGTTTGGGTTTGGCCGTTTGGTTCAGGAGTTTGGAAAAAGGCTCTCTGTGTGAGGAATGATGGCACCAGACCCATGACAGTGGGTCCTGGGGCTAGAGTGGCAGCTTCTGGATATTGGGACATGCCTCCCTGCCAGTAACGTAGGCCCCAGAACCCTGACGGTGGGTCCTGGGGCTGGAGTGGCTGTTTCTTCTTTTTTATATTTCTAACTCTACGCTAAATCTAACTGCTATTAACTATTCTAAAACCTATCGAACTGAATGGAATATCCTAATAATTAACTACAAAGGCCTTGTCCTACTAAACACACTCTCTCTCTAACTAAGCTAACTACTATGCATATCTATCTAGTAACTATCTATATATACACACAATATTACACATGGGGAAACACAAAGAGGGGTACAAAACTGAAATGAAAATCAATTTAATAATAATCCTACTCTAAATAAATCCAAAACTTAAAACAGGGGAAGGGAATCAGGGATGGAATAAGAGGGAGAGGGAAAGGATTCAATGGAGGGGGGAGGGAGGGAGATTGAACACAGGGAGGGGTAAAAACAAACAACAACATCTAAATCTATCTAATATAATCTAAATAAGTGATAATATGGAGGTAAATGGGTTGGATGGGTGAAATAGGAGGAGGATGGCAATGGATTAGAAATAGGAAGGAATAAAAGCTGCTGGGAGAGAGGGAGACTTCTGAAACATCTACTGTTCAGGAACAGTGACTAGCTCAGAAAGCGTTGGGAAGGGGGGAGGCAATCAGTTTTGTTTCTTGCTGCACCCACCTCATCGCAAGCCCCATTGGCTGCGTGCAGTCTAGCCCATGGCCAATCGCAGACTGTGAAGTCAGTGGTCTGAGGCTTAAAAAGGGATGGTGATTGGCCAGGCTGGCTGTTACTCCAAGCCTGTCCACCCCTGGTGCCTAGAAGTCTGCTCCTCAGCTGACTCCCCCTCCCTGTCATGTTTTGCCTTCCAGTGACATGTTTTTGCCACCCGAACGCAATCTGAACTGACCGAACTGTTCGGTGATTTCGACATTCTGATTCTAGTTTGGTTCAGTTGTTTCGGGTTCAGGTGTCCAAACAGCCTGAGTTTGGGCCAAATGCCGAACTTCCAAACCACGTTTGCCCATCCCTAAAAAAAGGTAGCAGGAGGACAAAATGTCTACCCATGTGGCTAAATGGAGACACAAAGGAGGTTTTTAGAGCCAAAAAGGCATCCTTTAAGAAATGGAAAGCTAGCCCGAATGAGGAAAATACAAAGGAGCATAAACACTGGCAATGTAACTCTAAGGTGCTAATAAGGCAGGGAAAGAAATAATTTGAAAGGAGACTTGCTAAAGAGGCAAAAACAAATAATAAAACCTTTTCCAAGTATATCAGAGGCAAGAAGCCTGCTAGGGAGTTGGTTGGGCCATTAGATGACCGGGGAGTAAAAGGGGCACTCAGGACAAGGACATTGCAGAGAAGCTAAATGAGTTCTTTGCTTCGGTCTTCATTGCGGATGATGTTGGGGAGCTACCCATGCCAGAACCCTACTTTGTAGGTGATTAATTGGATGAACTCTCACAAATCAGTGTGACCCTGGAGGAGGTTCTAGAGCAAATTGACAAGCTTAATATGAACAAATCACCAGGGCTGGATAGTATTCACCCCAGAATTCTGAAGGAACTCAAATGTGAAAATGCAAGCCTACTAGTAGTAATTTGTAACCGAACGTTGGCATCTGTGTACCTGAGGACTGGAGGGTGGCAAATGTAACCCCAATATTTGAAAAGAAATCCAGGGGTGATCCTGGAAACTACAGACCAGTAAGCTTGACGTCTGTGTCCAGCAAAATGGTGGAAACTATCATAAAGAAGAGAATCACTGGACATATTGATAAACATGGATTAATGGTAAAGAGTCAGCATGGATTTAGCAAAGGGAAGTCATGCCTCACTAATCTCTTGGAATTCTTTGAGGGCGTAAACAATCATGTGGACAGGGGAGACCCAGCAGATATAGTGTACCTGGATTTCCAGAAAGCTTTTAATAAGGTCCCACATAAACGACGCTTGAGAAAATTAAGAAGTCATGGGATAGGAGGTAGTGTTTTGCTATGGATTGGTAACTGATTAAAGGATAGCAAGCAGAGAGTGGGACTAAATGGCCAGTTTTAACAATGGAGGAATGTAAAAAGTGGTGTGCCCCAAGGATCTGTACTGGGACCAGTTCTTTTCAATGTATTCATTAATGATCTGGAAAAGGGTGTTAAGAGTGAGGTGATCAAATTTTCAGATGACACCAAGTTATTCAGAGTAGTCAGAACACGAGCAGACTGTGAGGAGCTGCAGCAAGATCTTACAGGACTGGGTGCCTGGGCATCTAAATGGCAGATGAGATTTAATGTGGACAAGTGCAAAGTGATGCACATTGGGAAAAATAACCCAAACTATGAATACACAATGCTGGGTAATAAGCCAGGAAGTACCACTCAGGAAAAGGATCTGGGAGTGATTGTGGATAATACACTGAAATCCTCAGCCCCGTATGCCGCAGCGGTCAAAAAAGCAAATAGAACGTTAGGAATAATTTCAAGGGAATAGAGAATAAAACTGAGGATGTCATAATACATCTATACAAATCAATGGTGCGACCATGCCTCGGTCTCATCACCTTAGGGCCCCTTGGTTTACTGAGGGGCTGCGGTGCATGAAACGAGTAGGCAGGAGGCTGGAGCGACGCTGGCGTCGGACTCGATCTGACTCCGACTGACTTCTCCATAGGGCCCATTTGAGGTCCTATGTTGAGGCTATGAGGACAGAAAGGAAGGCGTTCCTTGCTGTCCTCATAGCGTCTGCGAAGTCACGCCCAGCGGAGCTGTTTTGGGTGGTGTGGGGGCTGGTCAGTCCAGCCTCCCTCCACCTGGACGGGGACTTGTCCCAGGCCCGTTGTGAGGAGTTTGTCATCTACTTCACAGACAAGATCACTCGTATTGAGAGCGACTTCGACGCTGGATTAGGGGCAGTAGTGGGAGAGCGCGAGGGGATGGAGGCCCCATCTGGTTCAGCTTTGTGGGTGGAGTTTCCAGGAAGTAACACCAGCGGATGTGGTGGATGTCTTGGGGTCTGTGAGGGCCATCTGTTGTGAACTTGATCCATGCCCATCCTGGTTTGTGAAAACCTCCAGTGAGACTTTGGGGACAGTTCGGTCTGCTGGGGGGGGGGGGTGTTCTTGGCGGTCCCCCGTGTTAAGTGGGGGGCCACAATGGAGAGGGCATTCTCGGTGGCCATGCTGTGCCTTTGGAACTCCCTTCTGGGGGAAGCCCACCTGGCCCCAAGCCTGTTGACATTTCAGCGTAGTTGTAAAACCTGGCTGTTCGCCCAGGCCTTTGGGGAGGGGGGGGTTAAATGGGTTTTCTCCCCTACCCCTTTTGTTTTAATGTTCCCTGGCCATGTTTATATTTTATAGTATATGTTTATGTTTTAAATTTTTATATGTATTTTATATGTTTTTATTGTGTAAGCCGCCCTGAGCTGTTCGCAGGAGGGGCAGGGTAGAATTTTGGAAATAAAATAAATAACTAAATAAATATTGTGTGCAGTTCTCATCACCCAATCTCAAAAAAGGCATAGCGGAACTAGAAAAGGTACAGAGAAGGGCAGAAAAAATCATCCGGGATATGGAACCCTTATGGAGGAGAGGTTTGATAGGTTGGGGCTCTTCAGCTTGGAAAAGAGATGGCTGAGAGAAGATATGATAGAGGTCAGTAAAATCATGAGTGGTGTGAAACATGTAAACAGGGAACGGTTATTTACCCTCTCAACTAGTACTAAACCTAGGGGACGCTCCATGAAACTCACAGGTGGCAGAGTAAAAAACAAACAAAAGAAAGTATTTTTTCACTCAGCGTACAATTTAGGTTGTGGAATTTACTGCCAGGGGAGGTGGTCAAGGCCAGCAGTATAGCTGAGTTTAAAAGAGGTTTGGACAAGTTATGGAAGAAAGGTCCATTAGCAGCTATTAGCCAGATAGGATTGGGGAACAAAATCCTTTACTGTTGGGAGCCTGGGGATGACCCACAGGTAATGGATAGCATGGTGACCTGTTGGGTGCTTCTGTCGGGCCCCTGTGATTGGCCACTATCTGAGACAGGTTGCTGGGCTCAATGGACCCTTGGTCTGACCCAGCATGTCACTTCTTATGTTCTTATATGCAGACTCTGGGTGAGGTTGTGAGAGGTTTTGGCGTACGACGTCATGAGTACACCAACGATACACAGCTTTACTTTTCTTTTCCAGCAGACCCAGACCCGGCAGTCTCAGTGCTTACCTGGTGCCTGGCAGCTGTGGGGAATTGGATGAGGGTAAGTTGTCTGAGGTTGAATCCTGACAAGATGGAGGTGATGTTGGTGGGTAGGGCTGGGGGGGTCATGGCCCCTGTCATTGATGGGGTCTGACCCCCCCCCAGCCACTCAGGTTCGTAGCTTGGGGGTGCTCCTCGACCTGCAGCTCTGCCTGGATTCTCAGGTGGAGGCAGTGGCGAGGAGTGCCTTTTGCCAATTACATTTGGTGCGATGACTGCGGCTATACGTTTCAAACTCTGGCCACCATCATCATCCATGCCTTCATCACCTCTAGGTTAGACAACCATACCGCACTCTACATGGGGCTACCCTTAGTGATGGTCCGGAAGCTGCAGCTGGTGCAGAATGCGGCAGCCCGTCTCCTTGCAGGGATGGGCCGTCGTGAGTACATTACACCAGTGCTCTGTTATCTGCACTGGCTGCCTATTTTTTTCTGGTTGTTGGTGCTAACCTATAAAGTCCTGAATGGCCTAGGCCCCACCTATCTGTGGAACCACCTCATGCACCAGACTGTGGTAAGACCCCTGCAGTTGGCCAGGAATGCCTGACTCGAACTCCCCTGGGTGGTGACGATGGGGCGGGCATTCTCAGTGTCCAGTCATAAGCTGTAGAATTCCCTCCTGTCAGAGACCAGCCTAGCCCCGGACCTCCCTTCTTTCTGGCGACAGTGTAAGACCTGGCTGTTCCACCAGACCTTTGGGGAGGGAGACGGGGAGGGGAGGGGTTTATTTCTGCCCTCTTAAAATGTAAATGTATTTTATGAATTTTATAAATATTATTGTTTTTTGTTCTAAGCCGCCCCGAGCTGCCATTGTGTGCAGGAGAGGGCAGGATATAAGTATTTGTAAATAAAATAAAATAAAATGAATAATTCCCACAACACATAAGAGCCTTGAACACAATAATAAAATCATACAATCATAGAATGTCAGAGTTGGAAAGTATATCAAGGGTCATCTAGTCTAACCCCCTTCCTGGATATGGTATGACTAAAACTACAGCAACATCTCAGACAGATGGCCAGCCAGCCTTTTAAAAAAAAAAAAAAAAAAAAAAAAAACCTTTTCCCCAAGAAAAGTGGTCCTGGCACCATACACACCTTGTGCTCTAATTCAAGCACTGTACTTCTCTATAGCGTTCAGATTCCAGAGGAACAGGTAAAATGCCAGTTAACTTTTATCAAAAAAAAAAAAAAAAAAAAAAAAAAAACACATTTAAAAAAAAAAATCTCCAGTGATAGAGGAACCTACGACCTCCCCAGGCAATGTTTTCCTGTGTCAAACAACTCTTACTGTTAGGACATTATTTCTGATATTTAACCAAAATCCAGCCCCCTATAATTTAAACCCATTATTTCTAGTCCTGCCCTCTGTAGCAATGCAAGCTGTTGTCATCTTCTTGGTGGCAACCCTTGAGATATTTTTTTTGTTTGGTTTTTTGTTTGTTGTATTAGGTTGCTGCCACTCCCTTTTGATAATTTTCTCATAGACCTTGTCCAACACCATCCCCTTGACTTGGAGATTGAGGGAAGTAATCCACTCGCCCTGTCTGCTGCCGCCGAATTCAGTTTGGTTTGAAAATCGAGTTCGGTCGATCGAACTATTTGAGTTCAGTCGAATTCCGAACTTCTGAACCAAGTTCGTACATTCAAAACTGGGGTTTTTGGCCTTCCGAACTGGTTCGGATTTGACTGAACAGTTTGGTTGAATTCGAGTTCGGTTTGAAAGTTCGGTTCGGTCGACTGAACTATTTGAGTTTGTTCCAAACTTCCGAACTGCGTTCGCACTTTCCAACTTAAGTCACTATGTATAAGATCTAGTGGCTTTGAGGTTCTAGTCTGGCTTGCCTCTGACCCTGCCTGGTCTCCCAGCCTGGGGGGGGGGAAGAAAAAGTTTGGGTCAGGGCTAGTGGGGCCTGGTGGGGCTCAGGCAGGGCATTATTGACTGTCTGAGAGAATCTTGCCCTGCTGCTGTGCTCTGCGATGTCCCAGCCACTGCTTCCCGGGTTTGTATTTTTAAAGGAAGAAGAAGAAAAAAGTTTTAAACTGAATATGTGCAGAAAAGCTGCTCCATCCTGGCTGCCTTTTTCAAAGATGGTGCTGTATATCTCGGTGTGTGTTTGCCAGCAAGCCGGCTTTCAGAGTGGCTGAACCCCGCGCAGGTTCTGGTTCCCGCAGTCTCTTGTGGAGCAAGAATATGCATGAGGGAGGTGGTGTGAAAGCAGTCACAGTTTAGACTAACACCCTTGGGACTTTCAAAAAAGCCAAGATTTGAATTTGTTCTGACCCTCAGAACCCCAGAAAACACTGAAAAAGAATCA
Source organism: Sphenodon punctatus (assembly GCA_003113815.1). Taxonomy (NCBI): domain Eukaryota; kingdom Metazoa; phylum Chordata; class Lepidosauria; order Sphenodontia; family Sphenodontidae; genus Sphenodon; species Sphenodon punctatus. The sequence continues at coordinate 3,824,693 of QEPC01000529.1, read as the reverse complement.
GGAAGTGAAGTTGTGTCCATTTTGAAAGTGTGTGATTACCCCAGCGGAAAAACAAAACCAACATTTTATAGTGGAGACTCTTCTGACCCCGAATATGCTTCTTTAAAATTCTTTTTGCTGCGATTTGACTTCCCAAGCCAAGTTAGGGGGCATAACCTCCAACGTTCCAGCACCCAGAAAATGACAACCCACAGACAAATCGGTGGTCGGGATAGGTAAAGGGGGAAACTATCACCCCCCAGACATGGCACCAGTAATTGGGGAGTCTCTAGACCCCCCTCCCCTTGAAAAAGGTTATTAGCAATTAATGTTCATGACATCATATCCTCAAAATGGTGGCTGGGGAAGGAACCAATGGTGGTATCTGATGCTAGCGATCCCCAAACATGGTTCCAAAAAGAATTAAGTCACCAGTCCCTGTGGGAGCTGAGATATTAATGGAAAGGCCTAGAAGCCTAGACCCAGACACGGTCTTCAAAAGGGGGGGGGGGAGGGTGTCACTGGCCCCCGGATTAGATAAAAGACAGTTCCACAACCCTAAGAAGGCCAATTTTGCTGTGATTGACTCTCTCCTCCCCCCCCCCCCGAGGAGTTATGGGGCAAAAAAACCATTTTTGACCATCTGCAAATCAGTAGTTGGGATGAAGCCAAGGGAAGAGATGACTAGAGGGACCCATTGAATAGAGGGACCCAACAACAATCCCCAACTTTCTAGACTCTCCAAAAGTAGAGTTATCAGCCTCCCAACGTAATGACATCATACTCTCAAAGTGGAGGTGGGGTGAGACACCAATGGTGGTGTCTCATGCAAGGGCTTCCCAAAACATGGCATCAGTGAGTCCCATGTTTCTAACCCCAACAGAAGCTAAGATATTAACACCTGTAGGTTAGGCCTTAGACAAGGGAAGAGTTATGCAGATGAACACACACACACCCCTATAAATCACTGCAGTTCAGACACCTCAATGGCAGTCAGAGGATAGGAATGCCATGTCTGATCATGTTTTGTGGGATGAATTTCAATTGATGACACCTGCTGAGGCGACTGATGTCCTGGGGTCTGTTTTGGGCCACAGCCTGGTTGGTTAAGGCCTCAATGGAGACATTGGGGACAGTTCTGGCCAGGGTAAACACCACCTCCCTTGGGGAGGTGAGGGTGCCAGACTGCCTCAAGGAGGCTGTGGTTCATCCCCTCCTCAAGAAACCATCTCTCTATGTGGATGTCCCAGTGAGTTACTGGCCTGTCTCTAGCCTTCCTTTTTTAGGAAAGGTTATTGAATGGGTGGTGGCCTGGCAACTGCAAGCCTATCTGAACCGCACTGGTTCTCTTGATCCCACGCAGTTGGGTTTCCATCCAGGTTAAGGCACAGAGATGGTGTTGGTGGCCTTGGTCAACGACCTCCTAGTAGAGCTGGATAGGGAGCATATGACCCTACTAGTTCTGCTGGATCTATCAGCAACTTTTGATAATGTGAACCACAAAATTAGGGATGGGCGAACAGAATGCAGTTCGACTGTTTGGATGTCCGGTCGTTTGGTTCGAAACCCAAGTTCGGGTTTGATGGTTCGGTTCAGCCGAGTTCAGTTTGGCCAAACTTGGCCAAACATTCAAAAATAGCGCTATCGATACCAAAACCGAAACAAAACTGAAACTGAGTTTTTGGCCCTGAAAAGACATTTTTCCTGCCCCTGAACTCATCCGAACATGAGTGAACTGTTTGGTCATTCAAGAGTTCAGTTCGGACCTTCGGTTCAGACGTCCGAGCAGACCGAGTTCGGTTCGAACTCTGAATATCCGAACCATATTCGTCCATCCCAACACAAGATGTTGGTGACCCACCTGCAGGACCTGGCTGGGGTGGACGGAATCATTTTATAATGGTTCCGCTTCTACTTTGCAAGTAGATCACAGCGAGCAGTACTAGGCGACTGAACTTTGTCCCTTTGGACTCTTGTGTGAGGCTTCACAGGGCTCCATTATTTCCCCTCTCTTGTTCAACATGTATATGAAGCTGCTCGGGGAGGTCATGCACAGCTGGGGAGTTAGTTGTTACCAACATGTAGACGACACCCAGCTGTATTTATCTTTTTCATCTGACCCAGGCCTTGCTGTCTCTGCTGTCCCTGTGTCTGGCAGGGGGGTTGGATGAGGTTGAACCAATTGAAGCTCAATCCTGATCAAAGAGAGGTGATGCTGGTGGGTTGGGCTGGTGATCTGGGGGAGGAGAATACTCCTGTCATTGGAGGTGTTCAGCCTCCATTGGTTCCATCTGTGCGGAGTCTGGGGGTACTACTAGATTTGCAGCTGCACTTTGATTTCAAGGTGTCAGCTGGGGTCAGGGGTGCCTTTCACCAATTATGTCTGGTGAGAAGGCTCCACCCATATTATTTTATTAATTGTATTAATAAAATGTATATGCCTCAGACTGAGACCTCACCACCATCATCAATGCATTTGTCATCTCAAGACTGGACTAGTGCAATAATCTTTATGTAAGTCTATCCCTGATGACAGTTCAAAAGCTGCAGGTGGTGCAAAATGCTGCGGTCCACCTCCTTACTGGGATGGGCTTCAGGAAGCACATTACACCAGTGTTCTGAGCATTGCGCCGACTGCCTATTGTCTTCCGGGCCTAATTCAACATGCTTGTTTTGACCTGGGCCCTACTTACCTGAAAGATTGTCTCACCCCATGGGCCCCTGGCCAGCTCTTGTGGTCATCTGGGAGCAACCTCCCAGAGGTCCCGCATTTCAAGCAGGTCCAAAAGGACAAATAACCGGGTGTTATTGGTGGCTGCACCATTGCTTTGGAATGCCCTCCCAGTGGAGATCCGCCTCAGTCCTGACCTCCTTGCCTTCTGACGAAGTTGTAAGACCTGGCTCTTTCATCAGGCATTTGACGGGGAGGGGGGGCAGGGGGAATGAATGGGTTAGGGGATGAGGGGTTGTTTTGCATTGACCATTGTGGTTTTTATATTTTGCTATTATGGTTTTATTTATTATATATTTTGGTATTCAATGTTGTATTTTTAAGCTAATAAGGGGGTGCTTGGGTAAAGGGTAACCTGGGCAAGGGAATGGGTGAAGTGTGAGGGGACAGGGCAAATGGGTGGTAGGAAGCAGGTAAAGCAGTTTCTGGACAGAAAGATTAGTGGGAGACAAACATTTTCCTATAGCCACCATTTGTCTTCCAGAATGAATAAGTATGGAGGATGGATTTTCATCTTTATTCTTTGCAAGCACAATTGTTTAATTCTGCAAATTTTGAAATGTAAATTTAATTGTAAATATTTTATGGGAATTTAATTGTTTAATTTAATTAACTCCTTTATTTAAATAAAACTCTTTAATTATAAATCTTTAGTGTAAATGAAATCCTTTAATCCTTTTTTTGATGAATAAAATCCCTACTGTATGGGGTTTTTTGTACAATGGGGAAGTGTCTCAAGGATGGAGATCAAGGATATCAGTGAGTAAGTTTGGGGTGAGGAGTTGGAAGGGAAAATGTCACACACTACCACATTAGTGGACAGAGATTTGAGCTGGCAGCCAGCTAATTTGCAAAAACGAATCCGGAAAGCAATGAAAAAGGCTGCTGATTAAGGGGGTTAGGTGGAATGGTGGATATGAATCCATCTAGAGCACCTGGAATGATGGGCAGCTTGGTGGAATGACATGTAAGAGGCAACCGGAAACAGCTGGAATGACCGGGGTTTGGTTGGAATGACATGTAAGAAGCAGTTGAAAGCAGTGGGAGCTGATGACATGACAGGGAACTGGGTGGAATGGCAGGTGAAAGGACCCTTGGTGTGGCTGGAATGATGGGAAGCTGGGTGGAATGAGGGATTGCATATTACTGGAAGAACTGCATGGGGTAGGTGCCCACAGTTTGGACAGAAGAGGCTGCATGTCAGGACTGACACATTTCAGTATATGGTGAGGGATTCTAAAACATATGGTCATCCCCACTCCAGATGCAGCTGCATTTCAGTACACAGATTTCAGTGCCCCCACCCCAGATGCAGCCACATTTCAGTACATGGTGAGGCTTTGAAATTCTGAAATTTCACTGGGGTCAATCCCATGCCCCATGTGCGGTGCCACACAAAAGCACACATGCATCACCGCATCGTTTTGCACATGTGCTGTAGGCCCCATGCTGGGGGATGCACACGGCTTGCTCTCGCCTTGCCTTCTGAGGCATGTAAACAGTAATGCTGCTTGCCCACGTTACAAGGGGTGTCTTTAGACATAACATCAATGGTTGTAAATAATAATAAAATGTATTAGCGTAATGCAAGTTATTGCTGGCATACGCCACATACACCAGTACAACATCAATAACACACTACAAACATAGACAGACTTTATATCAACATTCACACAAAACACAACACAACCTACAAAATCTGAAGAAAGGCCATGTCCAAAATTACTGGACTAAACCAGGGAATCCGTGGACCCAACAATGGGGCTAAAATCGAGGAACTTTTTCCGGATGAGCATGGCCTGGCATAAGAAGCATCCCACATTCCTAATAACTTGTGGCTTTGCATTATTGAGCAAATAGTCCGAAAGGGCAACCTCAGACCAACCTACCCATTTATCAAGGATGGGGGCCAAGTACTTCCCTCTAGGTGCATCATAAAGAGGACAGCAAATCATGACGTGGGCCACTCTAATTGCCCTTTGTAAACTCGAGTTGGTAGAGCATTGACACATGCCATAAAAATAAGTTGTTTCTCCCTAGCTGACAGTTGAACTTCCAAATAGGGTGCTATAGACTCACCATCTGGAATCCACGAACAGTAAGGGCACATATGTGGAGATAGGTGGCGAGGATCAACCACATTCTGCCTCTCTATGTCAGAAACCCTTGTACTGACTTCCTTCCATACCATCGGCTGGGATTTGCCCTCAAGATACATCCGTGACAACCCTATTTGGGCCAGATACTCCCCCACCCAAATTTGCCAAGGGCTCACAAATGTATCCTCCCTGATATTCTGCAAGAGGACTGATCATTGCTCCAATCGCATCTTGCACCAAAACTTCAATGTCCTTAATACTGGAAAAAAATGCCAGCTATGTTGTCCAAGTTCTGTCCTCAGTGCGGCAAACGGGGTGCCTTCTGGACAATGGGTGCATGAATGTGTGTTTTGACCTTGATATGAACACCAGTTTGGCCCTGTGTTCACCACGCGGCGCTGCTTAGACACACAGCCCATCTTGGGGCAAATTGGTGTTTTGCTCGCCACCCGATCTCAGCACACAAGCGCTGCCGCCTCGTTCCCTGTGTTGTACCTGCTAACGCCACGCGATATCATTAGACACGACATTGGCCATATGTTCAGCCAAAACACACAAGTTGTCCTTGTGATGAATTGATGTTCACATCAGGTGGCCAAATGGGTGTTGGGATTGTTATGGTGCTTACACACAATGGCCAAACACGTGCTTAGGGGATTTGACACCCAATCTTTGTTATGTCTAAAGACACCCACAAGCTGTTGTTTGAAACTAATAATAGATTGTGTCACATGGCAAGCACCCGTCCTCATCCAGCAGGGAACTAACATTAGTTAGAAAATCCAGTCCTGTCACTTATGTGAGTTCAAACTAACTGGGTTAGTTAAAATAATGTTAGTTATTTTAACTAACCCAGGAGGAGGAGGGGAAGGGGGGTGCACACTACTACCCAGTCCAGCAAAAACAGGAGGTCTTCAGGCAAGGGAGGGTGGTGCAGGAGTTATACACCCCACCCAGCCCAGCCTGATCAGTGGGAAGATGGGGGAGGAGACAGTGGGGGGACTTAGCCAGCAGTGATGGTGGCATCAGCAGCTTCTCTGCTGCATGAGGTCTCCCAAGGTAGCATGTATCTGGGTATGCCACCTTGAGAGGCCTCATGCGGTGGGACTGGAAGCAGCCAGAAGGAGCCAACCAGAGAGACGGCTGGAGAAGATGCTGCTGTCACACGAGTTACTAGGGGGAGGGGGAGGCACACCTCCCCACCCCTTACCCAGCCCAGCCTAGCCTAGCCTTGGGGGAGAGGGAGGAGAGCAGCACAGAAGGGAGGAGACAAGAGTAATCTCCACAACTTTTTCCTGATAAATCCATACTGACTACAAGCAATCAATTCATTATCATTAAGTAATTACAGAGAGACTGTTTTATAAACTCCAGACGAGTTCTCTCTACAACATATATATCAGTGGAGGCTGGTGGCTTTCGTGGCTGGTGGGGCAGTGGGTGGGTTGAAACTTCTGCCGGTGGCTTTGCTGCCAGCAGGCTGGAGCCAGGGGCAGCGGTAGGCCGGTGGCATGGCTTAACCCAGCAGCAAGGAATTCACAGGGTTAACACGGCATGGACATTGCATTAGTTAATGCTGGGAACTCCTTGTTGCTGTGTGAAGCACTCCCACTGGGGAATAGAGAGCCCTCTTACTGGGGTCCCATCTACTCTCTCCCACCAGGTCCAAATTAACCATAGCAGGTTACAAAAATAGATTACATTTCCATTGCCTCCCTTTATCCTGAACCCTAGAAGCCTCAATTTTCATGGCATCCTTTTCATTCTCTTTTCAGAAGAGAATGAAAGGGAAGAGAAGGACAACAGAAGAGAGTGGGAGGGAAAGGGTTTGGTTTTGTTGCATGAGAAGAGTAAGTGGAACGGATGGGTTCAGTGGGGGGAAAGGGGTCTCCTTGTTGTCTGCAACCTTCGCTTCTTCCATGCTCCTACCAACTTTCTCCTCTGTTCACAAGGAAAGCAGTTGCAGGCCTCTATAGCAACCAAATACTCCCCATTCAAACCAGCATCCCCAGTACCAACACTGTATCCCCGGCAGCCAGATGCCTGTCCAAGAAAATAGGCCTTTTTGAAGCAGTTTGGCAAGTTTCAGGGCTGCATTGCCACCAAACCAGGCCTATCCAGACCAGCATCCCTAGTAGCTACATCCTATCCCCAACAGCCAAATGCCTGTCCAAGCAAACAGGTCTTTAAAAAAAAGTTTGACCCATTTCAGGGCTGTCACCAAACTAGGCCCATCAAGACCAGCATCCCCAGTACCTACATGGTATCCCTGGCAGCCAAATGCCTGTCCAAGCATACACAGGCCTTTTTAAAAAGTTTGGCCAGTTACAGACCAAAATTTAAACAATGCATTTCTGTTTCTCAACAAAAACCCCAGACAAGATGATCAAAGTCACAAGCAGAGAGGTCAGAAACTACTTTCCAGCAGAGAGCAGCAGTGAAACAGTGAAGGGACCTTTTAAAGAAATGAGTAGCCATGACCAGTAGACCCACAAATTTACAAAATGGCCTCTCTACTCATGTTTGGGAGGGGAGAAGGAAAGCAGCAATGCATCATGCAAACACAGAGTAAGCAAAGCAAACCATCTTAAGGCAACAATGTTATGTGCACTCCTTAGCACACCATAAAATCAGCAGTGGGGTTTTCCACTTGTCCCCCAAAACATGCTACACAGCTCTGTTGCAGTGTAAGAGGTAGCTTCTGCTGAAACTAAACACGGAGTATTCATGCAAGAACTAGCCATTACTGAAAAAGCCTGCCACAACATCCCACCAAACTGCAATGGGTGGGGCCATTTTAAAATGCAAGGAACATTTCAGCAAAGATTATAAACCCTTCCATCCAAGCCCCTAGGTCCCACACCTGAAAAACAGAAAGCAGACAGTTTACATCAAAAACAGCCAAGAAAGAGACCAATTTTAACTAAAAGCAGCCATGGGCAGTGGGGGCACCAGAAAATGTCCACGGCCTTTGCACATGCTTGAGGCGTTTGGGAGAGGAGCAGTGGAAACTAGTAGTGCACATGCAAACACCAACACAGAACAAGCAAAAGCAAACCAGATCTTAAACCAACTGAACCATATTATGTGAAGTCTTAGCACACCACAAAAGCAGCAGCAAGAAATTCCAGATCTTAAACCAACTGAACCATATTATGTGAAGTCTTAGCACACCACAAAAGCAGCAGCGAGGAATTCCACTTCTCCCCCAAAACATGCTTCACGGTTACAGCTCTGTTGAATCCCCATTCTCTCCCCACCCCCCAAGCAGCCCCATTCTCTCTTCCCCCACCAAAGCAGCCTCCCAAGCCCCCTTTTCACCAGTGTTTCCAAGCAAAATAACTATCTCACCAATGGGGATGTGTCTGATGCAGGTCCATCAGCAGCATGGGGGTAAGAAAGCCATAAACAAGTCAGGCCAGCCAGCACTTTCTCTCTACCAAAATGGCACAGATCACCAGCCTGTCAACACAGGAGAGCTCTCTTTTAACCCCACCCTAAGGGGTGGGGTACAGGCAGGTAGCCTGAGCCCTCAACAGCAGCAGCTGTGCACAGGCACACACTGCCTGGGTGTTTGAGTCTCCAGTTCAGACAGAGTCTTTCAAAGCAGCCCATAGGGCTCTGTGGAACACTGCCCCCACCAATGGGAAAAGCAAAATACTTTTCCCCAGTGAGGCAGCATGGGCTCTAAGCCCAATAGCCCAAATTGCGTTTGTAAAGTTTTGTCCCTTAAGGGACTCCTTACAGCAGACTCAGCAGGAGGCACCTGCCTGCACATGTGTCCAGGGAGGCACAACAACAACACTGAGTACTCAGCTGATTGCTGAACTGGAGGACTTAGAGCAAGTCTTGAGTGAGTTGCTCCCTCCCCCCCTCCTCGCTGCCTTTGGAATTCAGGTGAGGGTTTTTTCTTTCTTTCTTTCTTTTTAAAATCATGAAAAGTGTGGGGTGGGGGATCAGGCCAGGAGGGGTAATGCCCCTGGTGCCCTGCCATGCGCACCACCCCTAATATATATATTAGGTGTGCATACACACACACACACACACACACAGGGGGGTGGGGAGAAGAGACTAAGGCCCTTACAAATTCAATCATGTTCCAAAAGGCATGGTAATTGTAAGTTAAGGCTCTCGCCATATATATATATATATATATATATATATATATATATATATATATATATGGATTCTAAAATTTGGGCCACAGACATTTCCCCTGAAATAATGGGAATATCTCCACTTGCTCTAATATAATTAAATTAGTAACAGTCTCCAGGAGTTTGGAAGTGCTGCAATCTTTGAGCATTTTATATTTTAATTTATTATATGGCGATGATACCATGGGGCACAATGGGACCGATCCCATGTCCTGTGGATCCTGCACATGCGTATAGATGTGGTGTCCATGCAACACAATGTGCCCACATTGCAGGTGCATGCGGTTTCTGCGTGGGATCCGCAGGGCATGGGATTGGTCCCATTAACACAGATTCTCTGCTGTAATTATTCTTTTTCTGGAGGTACATAGTTGCAGGTTCCAAATTCTCATAGTGTTCTGTGCCTGCTATAGGACCCCAGATGGACTTGTACTATGTGCCAATTGGATTGCAATCCTGACTGATATCTGATAGTCTTTGCATGTCTTTGTTGCCATTTTATTTTATTTTATTAATTTATTTATTTATAGGTTCACGTTTACCCCCCACCCCGTTTGGTGAGTCAGGTGGCTTACAATAAAGATAAAAACATTAAATGCAATAAAATCAGCAATAAATGCAAACATATAAATCCGGTCTGTACAATCAGTAACCCTCTCCACAACCAATCAACCCACCCTACCCTGTCCCACACCCCTGTCAAACGCCTGGTGGAAGAACCAGGTCATACCATGCTGGCAGAAAGTAAGGAGGTTCGGGCTGAGGCGGAGCTTCACCTGAAGGGCATTCCACAGTAACGGAGCAGCTGGCGAGAACACCGTCCTGTCTGTCCGGACCCATTAAAAATGCACGATCTCCAGGAGTGCCCCCAGACGACTACAGGGGTCACCCCAGGGCCCAGGGAGTGAGGAGGTCCCTCAGATAAGCAGGACCCAGGCCATTTAGGGCTTTATAGGTTAAGACCAGCACCTTGATTTGGGCTCAGAACACAACTGGCAACCATTGCAATGCCTGGAGCACCGGTTGAATGTGCTCCCTGCGGCCCGTCCCTGTTAGCAGATGGGCTGCCACATTTTGCACCAGTTTCAGCTTCCAGTTCGTCACCATGGGGAGCCCCACCTAGAGAGCATTACAGTAGTCTAACCTCGAGGTGACAAATGCATGACAGTGGCAAGATCCGAGTCAGACATATGGGCGGAGCTTCTTTACCAGATGTAATTGGCAGAAGACACCCATGGCCATAGTATTATATGCAAACCTAAAAATGGAGTCTCACAGGCCAAAGTTTGGAAACTACTGCTTTAGTCTTTATTTTCCTACATATTGATTTAGCTTTTTGGAATAAATGCAGCACTTGATACTATGTAAGTCTACCAGATGTAATGTAAGTGTAACAGATTCATTGTCGTGTTCAATGACACAATTGTCATTCTCTTGTCCAACAACTGCCTATATTAAAAAGCTAGATTGGAATAATAGTAATATACATTTACAATATGGATACTTGAATAATCTAAGAATATCTGTGCTGTAAAGACCAACGTTAGAGAAAGATACTCTAAATCATGTATAAAGTCTTCAAATATAACCAGATTATTCAAAGGCCCTTTTCACACAAACACTCTAACACTGGGTATTTTCAGACGTGATGGGGCTCAATACGCCCCACCACAGAAACACCCTAATGATTCCCCGCCCAGGCCAACACATAACAGCCAACAAATGTGTTGGCCGCTCCCAGCGGGGAATCCGGGGGTGTGTGGGGCCACACAGCACAACGTGTGACCGCACGGCCCCACCCCCCCACTCTCCCCAGGCCGCCCGCCCTCTTAGGAGACAGGCGGGCACCACAGCCAATGCGACTGAAGCACCTGCCCGCATTGACCACGCCCTGGAATCCTGCCGTTGATTCCGGGCCGTGGAAAGGGGCCAGACGTTACGGCCCCCTTGATCACGGAGGGGAATTACATTCAACACACAAACAGAGATGGTCCAGCCAGGACCTCCGTTTGTGTGTTGAATGTGATTCCCCCCTGTGATTCACGGGGGTGAACATCTGGGGATTCACCGTGGTTGAGCGTGATCTCATAACGTCTGAAAATACCTACTGATAAAATGGGTGTTACATGTTGCAGGGCTGAAGGTGTGTGGTTTGGGTGCCCTGCAACATGTATAATAAAATGTAACTCCCATTTTATCAGTGTTAGAATGTCTGTGTGAAAAGGGCCAACGTGACTTAAAGAGGTATTTATATTTCTATGACACTATTTATGGATTTTAGTGTCTTTTCACTTCTCTCATAAGTTATTCTGATTCCAAAGTCAATATCTACTTAATATATCTTATTTGGCATTTCCCCTTTTTCTGAAACTCTGTTCTTGTCACATTCACCTCACATTAGCATAGTTTGGTGTCAGAACAGATTGGCCATGATGTCTACCTCTGCAGTTTCTAAATGGAAATTATGGGGGTTTGTTGTTCATTGTGAAGATTGAACAACTATTCAGATATCCATCCTTGTGTGAATCTAACACATGTAGATAATAAACAGCCCGATCCTTCAAGAACTCCACCAACACAAGCCACAAACATTTAAAGACTAATCAGACACAAACGGTACTTAAGATGCCTATTAGACCTGCAATGAGTACTAAAATTAGTATCCGTGGGTAATGCCTGCATTTTCGGGCATCCCATCAGGCACTCAAAGGACTACCCAAGAACTAATTGAATGCTCAGTGCCTGAAAATGTGAGCATTGCCCAGAGAAACTGACACATCAAGCAGTCCCAGCTGGGGTATGTCAGTTTCAAATTCCAGCCAGCAAACCCCCACCCCAGCATCTCTCTAGGGAAGGAAGAGACTCTTGAAGGTGACAGGATCCAGACTGGACCGCTGCGGCCCTTCCAGGGATCTGTCACTTTCAAAGGCCAGCTGGCATGATTGAGTCTGTTTGGGCATCAATGGTGCCTGGGTCTACTTGGGCAGCCCAGATTCATCAGACAGTCCGAATCTTTGGGTACCCGGTTGCAGCTCCAGTGCCTTATTTCCTGTCGTCTCTCATAAGTGAATATTGACTCGGTGGTGCCACTTCCATCTTTGAAAATCTTAGTAGGTAATAGGACTTAAGTTCCCATATGTCCAAGCCACTTTTGAAAACAAGAGTAGGGCTCCTTAGCTATTTATATGCTTTAGAAAATGTTGCCCCTCAAAACACATTAATATAACATTAATATATGCTAACTAATAAAAAATGTATGCAACACACTGGGTGTTTTCAGATGGACACGGACACCCATGTCCAGCCCTGCCTGCGTCGCATTCAGTCGGACTCGGCAGGTTCCCTGGCCAGCACCTCTCCCCCCCACCCACTGCCACAATAGAGTTGGGGGCTACCACCTGACAGTCTGGGCTGATGCCTGAAACTCTGTGTGTGGTGTTGCCTGGGGCAAAAGCCAGATGGAAGTGGAGCAGCAGCATGGTTCATGCATGAGATGATGCACCTGTTGGGTACCTGATGCAGTAGCCAAAAATGCAGGTATTACCCATGATTACTAAATTAAGTTCCCATTTCATCTCTACTCAAGACAACAGTGAAAGTTTAAATTAAGTAGGAGTGTTCCCTGCATCAGTCTGTTCTGAAATGACAACTTCCGTGTGGTTAAACAATTTGTGTGCAGCTCTGTTTGAGAGAGAAAAACTCAACTGCATCTAACCATCTGCTAATGAATGAACAGTATTCACTGGGTAAAGATTAATCAAACCTTTCTATGGATTTCCTTTATTCACAATTTAATGAATGTGTCAGTTTGATAAGTAATCAAGATCCAGGACAAGATCAATGAGATCCTTGTGCCAGCACAGTTTTGTGCAGATAACATATTCCCCACACTTTTAAAAAAAAGAACTTTGTTTGAATGAACAACCTCTCCTTTAGCCGGGTGCAGTGTTTATCATGCATATGCTATGCTGTACCAAAATTAATTGCTTTATGTTTTAAGTTATAGATTATGTCAAAAAGGCTCTACAGCCCTATCTTTTTTATGTTATAGCATACTTGTCATGGTTGTTATAGCCTGCTTTACATCTCTGGCACACTGGCAAAAGGCAATTTTTTACATAGTGTTGCATCATTTTCCTGCAGCGACATGTTATCATCATCCCTTTCTTTCATAGAGTTCTGCTAATCCTTGATGTCTGTTTATCCAAGCTCCTTCTTCTGACAGATCTAATGAATGTCATATCCTCTAGCATGTCGACTGGGTAAAATATTTAAAAAACAAGGGCAAGATTTACTGGGGTCAGTAAAAATAAATAGCTTATCTCCACTCTACATCTCCTTTTACCTCATATATTTCCCTTGTCAAAGATATCAGTAATATTCCATTTTCTGAGTCACCATTTAGAATGGCTGAGGATTTAAATGTCATACTTCATTACTGTTTGATGTGATAAGGGTTTCATGCCATAGACCATCTTAGTAATGATAACTGTTTATCCCATTCTTTTTTGGAAATGTATTAATTTTGTTTCTTAAACCTGTTCTCTATCTCAGGGTCTTTTGTTCTCAGCTACATACAATATTAAATAGATCTCCCTGGCATTATAGTTCATCTAGAAATGTATTTTATGTGTTTTGTGAAATGTCTTTTACGTGTTTCACATTTAAATTTCACCATGTAAAGGTTCACTAGCTTTTCTCAATAAGAGGGGCGGAGGCTAGGTGACACACAGTGAATTAACTTTAAGACATTTAAAGCCATATGTTCCCCTAGTTTGCATGCCAAAAAGCATAGCAAATCTCCACAGAAACCTGAATTCAAAACCTGTTCACCACACCTCCCCCAAATTCAGTACATGGGTTTAAACTTCCTGTGTGTTACCTACCAGGCAAGAATATAAACTAAAGTATAAAGGAGAAGAAAGAAGAAGAGATGTTCAAGTCCAAATTAAGGTACTTTAAAATAGTCTGATTTTCAGACCGTACATGCTTAGCACTTTCTGAAAACTGGCTATCTTTGTGATATCTCAATTTGTGCACCAAAAATCTCAGCTAGCCAACACCAGTGCTGAGAATTCAGGCCACCCTGTTGTAACAGTTCAGTACAGAAGAACCACAAAATTGTGTTTTTAAAAAAGGTGAATCACAATGAATCATTGCTAAAAGAACTGTAGTTGAGTTAAATTTTTGTGTGACTCATTTTTTCTCAATCATAAATAATGCCATTGAAGTAAATAGAGTTAAATTGTTGACGGAGGAGATATAAGGGTGTTTACAAAGAAGAAGATTAGTGGACCAACTTGCAGCTATGCTACATGCCTGAGGAAGGACCCTGTGTGGCCTGAAAGATCACACATTCTCACCAACAGTAGTTGGTCCAATAAAAGATATCACTTGATCTACTTTGGATGTTTTTGCACGTGACAGTACTGAGCACCACCACCACACTTTAATCCTGCACGCAGTGAGTGCTCTCACTCCAGGCAGAATTTGGCCCGGCTGCCAAACAAATGTGATGGTGGCCAGGCCGGGGAGTGTATGGGGAGAGGGCAAGGTGACCCATGGATGTGCATGCACACAGCCCCGCCCCCATGCAGAGTGGTCTGCCCCCCTCCCTGATGGGTGACCACAGCAGCGTATGAAGTCGCCATGGCTTCCTGGATGCACCGCGGACCTGGACCGGGGTAAGTGTGAGTGGGCCATCAAACACGATGGCCTGCTTTACCCTGCTGCAACATCCATAGCATGGGCTGTGGCAGCGCTTAGCCTGGGCTGTTCCTGCTCAAAGAGCAATGATAAAGTAGCCTGATTTTGAATAAAATCCCAGTGTTAACACTTCTATTAATAAAAGATTTCATATAATTTTGTATTAAACATCCATCCAGCTATCCATGGGTTAATGTATGCCAAGGCTTCTGGGGACTGTGACACCACTTTTCTTGCTATGGCTGCAACATCACTTTCATGACAGGGCTCAGCTACAGCACCTCATCCAGACTGATGCTATACTGCAAGACCTCACCCACATATCGATACATTTTGGTGAGAGCCGTCAAATTCAAACAAAACACTCCCAACCAATGAAGGACAGCTGAGCAGCAGCGAGTGTGTATTGCCATTGATGAGTGGTGGCAGAAGCTCCAGTCCTTATAAAACTTAATCCAATCCTGACAAAAGGCTGGTAATGTAGAGGCAGAGGGATTAATAGAGTTGTAGAACCTAGCAGATCAGCTCTTCAGTCCCACAGAATAAACCATCCCCATGTATAACCATGACTAAAAGAAGGACTTTGGCGACAAGCTTGAACCCAAGTACAAGTTTGACAAATTAAACACTACATATATTGTATACATTTTAGTGCACTCTTCAGAGCAGAGACGAACAGTGAATTTGATTATACTAATAATTATTATTTGCATTTTGGGACAGTCCTCTAAATATCCAGACAATATTTGTATCCAAACTAGATATTTGTATATCTGGCCCTTTTCACACAGACGCTCTAACACTGATAAAATAGGTGTTACATTTTATTATACATGTTGCAGGGCACCCATAGAGCACACCTACAGCCCTGCAACATGTATAATAAAATGTAACACTCATATTATTGGTGTTAGAGCATCTGTGTGAAAAGGGCCAGATATACAAATATCTAGTTTGGATGCAAATATTATCTGTTATTCTAGTTGAGTTATTTTGTTTATTTTCATACTTGGGCTATTTAGATTGCTTATTTCTGTCATGTGCATTGGGAATTTGGGATTGGGTATTTTGGTAGTGACAAAACAAGGTAGCCAAAATACTAAATTCATGTAAATGTACTGTCTAAACAACCAAAAATAGCAAAGTAAAGAAAATAACCAAATGAAATACCAAAAAAATGAATATCCAACAAACTGGGAATGAATAGCAGTTAACATGCAGTTCATTGGACTTGAATCAAACCCAGTGAATTAATCAGATATTTTATTTACAAAGGATATTCACTCTAGCTGGAGTACAGAGGTAAGGAAGCTTTTACATCCCAAAGGCCACTTTGGAAATTAGAACAAGTTTCGAGGCCACATAAACAATGGAGGAGCAACTTGATAAAGATTCTAAAACTACTAATAAAAACTTTTTCAAGTACATCAGAAGCAGGAAGCCTGTAGAGAGTCAGTTGGGCCATTAGAGAAAGGGGTACTTAGGCAGGAAAAGGACATTGCAGAGAAGCTGCATGAGTTTTTTGCTTCAGTCTTCACTGCAAAGGATGGGTGATTTCAGACAAGATGGGGCGGCATTCACCCCATCCTGGAATCACCCAAATGATTACCTGCGTGGATCACTCCGCGGCTGATCCTGGCGGGGAATCGGGGAAGGGGTGGGGCACAACGTGCGCGGCACAACATGCAGCTGCATAGCCATGCCCCCCTATGCTCCCCCACCACCCAACCTCTGGGGAGATGGACAGGCACCGCAGCTAATGTGGCTGCAGCGTCTGCCCGATTTGACCATGGCCCGGAATCCCACCAGGGATTCTGGGCTGTGGTTGCTGGCCAGATGTTACTTTTTGTTGGTTCCTGCCGGGAATCTCTTTGACCATGCTTGCGGCGACTGTGGGTATTTTCAGATGTGACAGGGCCTATTAGCCCTGTCACGAAAACAATAAATTCATCCCTCGCCAGGATGACCCTGTCACACCCTAACAGATGTGCTGGGGGATCCCAGCGGGGAATTGGGAAGGGGGCAGGGCCGCACGGCGCAACATGCGGCTGCACGGCCCTGTCCCCTCCACGCTCCCCGCCACCCGCCCTCTGGGGAGACGGGCAGCCGCCGCGGCCAATGCAGCCGCAGCACTCGCCTGATTTGGCAACCGGCCGGAATCCGTGTGGGGATTCTGGGCTGTTGCCGCCGTCCAGAAGTGACGGCGGGGTTCATCACGGTGGGGAATCGCCTTCATCATGTGACCACCGCCGGTCCCCCCGCTTCGGCTGCTCGCATGACGAAAGTGATTTCCCGCCATGTTAACATCTGAGGGGGAACATCCGTCCCCCCCAACAGACATTCCGTGATTGCAGCCACCACAGGGAATTGACTGTGGTTGACTGTGATCTCATAACATCTGAAAATACCCTGTCCGGCGGGGAGCCCCGGAAGCGTGGTTGAAATTGACCTGATGTGGGAATTGACCATAGTGAACATCTCATTTCAGCCCTACTGCATGCCCTCATCTCTGCTCCCTTAATTTGGGTAAAAACAGAAGTGACGGCAGTATTGCGGCAGACAAAGTTGGGGCCAGATCGCAAAAGAAACATGCCCAGGGCCAGGACCTGGGGAAAACAGGAAGAACCACCAACTTGCGGCTGGTCATCTCAGCCCTTTACCATGATGGGTAGCCATGGCAGCCAATGGGTATTTTCAGATGTTATGAGATCACAGTCAACCACAGTCAACTCCCTGTGGTGGCTGCGATCACTGAACGTCTGTTGGAGAGAACGACTGTTCCCCCCCAGATGTTACCACGGCGGGGAATCACTTTTGCCACGCGAGCGGCCAAAGTGGCGGGACCAGCGGCGGTCACGTGGCGAAGTTGAATCCCCACTGTGATGAACCCCGCCGTCACTTCTGGACGGTGGCCACGGCCTGGAATCCCCACAGGGATTCCATCCCGTGGCCAAATCAGGTGAGCGCTGCAGCCGCATTGGCTGTGGCGATCCCCCGGCACGACTGTTAGGGCGTGACGGGGTCATCCTGGCGGGGGATGAATTTATTGTTTTTGTGACGGGGCTAATAGACCCCGTCACGTCTGGAAATGCCCAATGACAGCCAGCCATGGTGGACCCAACCCAGGTTGTGTCTGCCAGCTTGAACAGACATATAGCCTGATGTGGACCGCTTTGGTCTGGTCAAGCTGACATTAGCCTGGGCTGTGAGTTGGAAGTTTTCTCGAGGTTAGAGTCCAGGCTAGTCGTCAACACAGTCTGGAGCAATCCTGGGCCAACATCTGGTGGCAGCTGCAGATGTGCAGGTGAGGTCTGGCTACAGCATGACAAAGTGGGCCACTGTCACATCTGTTTTTACCCTCTGAGCACAGTCATTCATTTGCCCCTCAGGCCTGAGGTTCCCCATCCCTGATGTAGTAGTATACATACACCTTCTGTGGTGCTTCACCTGCCATTCTGCAACAAGTGAATCTGTGCTATATGCTGTGCTCATGAAATAATTCTCACTGATATTAATAATGTTTTTTGGTGCTTGAAGGTTGGAGGATGAGGTCTTGCACTGGCATATACAATGAACACAGCAAACCGAAGACTTCCACCGTTCTTAATGTCATTTCTGGTTGTTTCTTCCAAAACACTTTTTGCTTTCATGCGGCTTCTGCCATATAAAGCTATTTGTTTTGACAGTCACTGCATTGAGTAAGAAAAAAGAAAAGAAAAAAACCCCATACACTACCTGGGCTAGGATTTTATCTTATCCTTTTGCTTTGCATCAGCAGTGGAATGACACCATAGTTCTTACTGTCCAGGCTTCAATGGAATTAATTAGGATGAATTTAACTCCCCTTTCTCATGCCAATTTACATTCCCTGCAAAAAAAATATGAAACTATTCTATTCCCCAACTCTTCATGGAATACTGAGGTAATACCATTCTTACCAGGGGACCTTCATTTTCCAAATGCTTTCAACGTCTTACATAGCTTTTCTGGGATAATTGGCTCCTCCAGTTTAGCCTCTACTGACTTCATTCAGTTTAAGTTCTCCAAACAGTATCCTTTGTCTTTTCAGCATTCCTAGACTTTAAGTTGTGTATTCTTTCTTAGAATTCCCCAGTTTCACACTTGATACCTTTTGCTATTTTTATAACTATTTTGTGTAAATTATTCTGAACTCTTAAGCATATGATTACAGCTGAAGCAGCATTTTGCTTTAACCAGTATGCAAATTCCTTAATTTGCTATTTTTCTTTTTTTGTTGGCCATTTATAGTTATGTATTTCCCACAAGTTTTTTTTTTAAAGATTGTATCTCTGATTTGTGCATGAATAAGGGCATTTACATCTCTATTCAAGTAAATTCTAGTTTGCGTTAATTGCTCTTCCGATTATGCTTTCTTTGTAAACAGGAGATTAGAGACCACCTCCGACGGAGGTCCTTGCTGGCAGTCTGAGCATTGTTTATGATGGTTTCTCAGCAGTGTTATTAGCCTTGTGAAGTCTCCCATTTCTGCACTTCTGCTTCTATGAAATTTTCATAATTAGGTATGTGTAATTAAGATTTTCATTAGGTTCTCTTAATTCCCCTTGTCCCAATAAAAGTGACAGACAAATGCCTTGAGACTTTTTAATGCCTTAATTGTTCCCCAAGAGTTAGATTACAGAGTTAGGACCTGATTCATAGAAATTTTATGCACCATTTCCCTGGCATTATTTTTAACACTTTGCTCAGAAATTTGGTTTCACTGAGAAAAGTACAAGTACGTCTGATTTACATAAATCCCATAGGACAAGTTACCATTTCTTCCCTCTCCACATCATTATGCATTTGTGCACTCTAAAAAAGAGGAAGAATCTGCTAATAATGGGTTGGATGGATCAAATAACCAAATATATGCACCCACCCACCCACATGAACACATCACATTCTGCTCTCTGTTAAACTGGTGCAAATCTCAAATGTGAAGTTAGTGATATTAATCTGAATTAACATTAGGGAAAATGGGAACATCATTACGTTACGTGTTTGTTCAATAGTCTGCTTTGGTGAAAAGCAGAAAATGTTGCCATGCAAACAGCAAGCATCTTTGAGAGTGCCAAACTTATTCTGTCCTTCATACTCATTATATATTTTATCTTTAAGAACAAACTAACAGTGACTTGTCTATCTGACAAAACAAAATAATTGCATGAAAATGCCCTAGAAAAGCCAGCAGCAGAACACATAGCAACACAATCAGTCTAAAACATCCGGATTTCTTCCTGCTGTCGTGTTTTTGCTGCACTCATTCTTACCACTTTTTCAAGTCACTTCTCTGCCACTTTAGTATCCTAAAAATTGTTATCTTAGAGGATTCCATCCTTGGTGAGAAGTAGAATTGCTAGTGCTTTCTGTCTCAAAGGTCTATGTTATCGGAATACATTCCAATCTCCCATTTTGAGTAGCCAGACTGAGGTCGAGGGGGGAAAAGGCTCTTGCTCCTTGATACAATATTTCTTTTTTGCTCTGTGCAAACCTCTTTTTCCCCTTCAGGGATACGAGGCAAAGTAAAAAAACAAAACAAAACAAAAAAATGTTCTACTTCTTTTGTTTTTCTAGTTCTTGTGGGAATTTGTACCCTCTCTCAGGCTAAATTCCCAAATAAAAAAAATTCTTTGTTTGAAAAACAGGGCTAAGGATGGAAGCAGGCCTCACTGGGACTAATTATGAGTAAAGCTGTATTTTTTCATAGTTATAATAGATTTCACAATTTTCGTGAAATTTACTTGGTGCCCTAGTAATACATACTTCTCTGTGAAAATTTAATTTCTGAAAAAGTTATGTATATACAATGTAATCCTCAGTAGCCCCAACCCAAGAACAAACTGTGTCCAGATAATCCAAACCTTGCCTCAGAAACCCTACTCCACTATTTCCCATTACTGGGAAGACAGAGGGGGGAGGGGGCACACTTTTCTAATTTTTGGATTCAGGGGTCCAGACACTTGGGTTATTTGTATATTTAATTGTGAAATATCTATTTTTGGAGCATGTTGTGCCCTGAAATGAGCTATCTTTTTCTCTGTTAAAAATAAAGCTCTAATCATTAGCCAGTGTTATCCACACATATTTTCTTTACAAACATGAGAGATGAATAAGAGAGTTTACCTCAGCTGGAGAAACAAACTAGTCATCAACTAAGTGTCTTACAAGTAGTGTACTGTTTCTGTAGAAGCAGGTATTCTCTTCCTGATTTCTTCCCTGAACCGATAGGAGTGGCAAAGAGAATGCCTCCTTTGTATCTCTATGGCCCTTTCTGCAAGGAGATGGGCGGAGATGGGTGTGCTCCCACGTAACAACTGCCACCACCACCACCCCTGCACCACGGTGCACACCGATCCCCCCCACTGCGGCTGGTGTGGAAAGGGACTCTGTTTTAGTAAGCTCTCCCCTCAGCCCCTCAATTCCTCTCTGCTTAACTTAGCATATAAGTGTAATTTTATATTAGTACACTTAGATGATAAGTGTAGTTTTATATTAGCAATCTTATTATTTGATTTCTCACTACAAGAGCAGTCCTACAGTCAAACAAGTTAGCGAGGCAGTTTTGCAAGCATAATTCTCAAATCTGAGATGAGGAACAGTGTCAAAGACACACTCAGGGCCAAGACCTGGGCTTCAAACCAGCAATGCTGGAGTTTCTGGGCAGGGGGTAGCTTGCTAGTGCTATGGCCATTCCTCAACTTGTACCCTAGCTGAGCTATGGAGGCCCTTTCTATGCTGGTTTGATCACACCCTTTCCTGATAGGTCCCTACTCCCTAGCATTGTCCCACAGTCCCAGATTCGACCCTTATGAGGCTGTGAGATCTCGCTGCATAAAGGGAGATTAGTACATGCATACATGACAAAAGTCCAGCATTTATAACAACTGGTATTATCTGGAGCACTTATAAGAACCCATTTTTGTCATGTGTAAAAGCAGTCAAGGACTAAACCAGATAGGGACCAAGAGTGGATGCAAGGCAGGAACAAGGTGGAGACAAAACAAGGAGTGAGAGTGTGAGCAGAGGCAATATCAAGAGCAAAAGTGTAGGTGTGTTGTCCCACTCAGCTTCCTCTTGCTACCAGCATGCCTTCTATGATTGTTAGTGTAAAGGAAAAATGCAGAAAGGGGCTCTGGGAAGAAAGTACAGAAAGGGACTCTGGGAAGAGCAGAAGTAAAGAAAGAGTTTTGCTTGCAGAAAAGTTGCAGACTAAGAAAAGAACTTTGCAGCTGGACGGCCTTGGTGGCAGGACACTGCGATAAGGAATGAACAGGATGGGGCTGGGAAGAAGAACATAACATGCACAGAAAAGATAGTGAAGCAACTAGTGATGTAACCCATAGCCTTGCTTTGACTAGACAAAGGAACAATAGAAATGATGCATGGCAAGTGGAAAAACCCAGCTTTCAACCTGTATTGAGCATGTGTGAAATATGCTTCTGTAGTTTGGTATAAAAGCTTATGGGGGCAGTCCCAAAAGCTAGCTCTCCTTTGTAGAGTCTGCTAACGCGTTAGCACTCAATAAACTGGATTACATTTTACCCTGACTCTGTGTACTGCCTCGAATTGGTGAGCCCACCCGAACCCAGTGGATTCAAGGGAAAAATCCACAACAATTTCTGGTGTCAGAAAGTGGGATTCGAGGAACTCAGGATCCTTCGTGGATACCTGCGGTAAGTGTACTTTATTGCAGAGTTGATAATCCGGCGGCGGGACGCCGTCCGCCGGGTCGCTGGTGTAGGAAACCGGACTTGTTCCTCTTTCCCTCAAAAGCGTTTTGGGTGTTGTTGTTGTTGTTGAAGGAAATACCTAGGTAAGAATTAAGAATTGAATAGCTAGCAAGTAATAATGGGAAGCAACCAGTCGACAGTGGCTTCCCCTGCTGATACTCCAGTCATCTATATGGCTAGGCAGTACGGTAAATCGGCAGTAAAATGAGGTAGAGAAATGGAATTTTTATACTCGGGACCAGCCCGACTTGCAGTTTCCTTCTGCCGGTTCACTTTGCATCCCAGTCCTAACTCATTTGAGACAAAACCTCGAGGTGAACCACCCCAAGCAAATGGGGGTATGGTTCCTATGGGACGATGAGGCAAACTGAACCGATGTTCAGAAGCGTTATTGCCTGCAAGTTTGTTTAACGGCCGTATGCAAGGCTCCCCCAGTAACATCTGGCATGACTCCTGTGCCCGATCCACCGGGGGATTCCTTGCTTGATTTCAGGCCACCGTGTTATAATGAACCTGTCCCTTTGCTTCTGAACCCCCAATCCCCAGGCTCCACCACCCCAGCCTGTTCCATTGCCCCCTCCTTCACCGCTGCCACCCCAAACTCCAGGTGGCACGAACCCTCGAGGCGCAGAACCAAAAACTGCAGGAGCTGCAACTCCGGGGGGGGAAGCAGGGAAAGCTCCTCAAAACTTTGACTCTGGCTTCTGGCACTAGCAGTAGTGATGGAGTGCTTGAAGATTTTCTCCTGTGTAATTTGAGCTAGTGGCTGTTGGCAGTGACTGATGTGGAGTTTCCTTGTGTAAAATTTTGTGGTGTGTATTGTTTTCAGTTAATATTGTTAAACTAAAGTGCCTGGGGGAAGTGAAAGGGTTAATAGTTGAAGTAATTGTGTGAAAAGGAATTTGTAGAAATTTCTGTGTGAAGTCCCCAGTTTGATCCCCGGGCTCAACCCTTTATCCCGGCAGCAATGAACCCAAGGGCTGTACTACCAGGGGCAGGAAGGAAATCAGGACCTTTCATGAGGAGACGCGGCCTCAGCCCTGATCCTCCTGAACCTGGAGTCAGATGGCACTGTTCAGTTAACCTTGGATGGGGCAGAGGCCCTTTTTAATTGACACCGGGGCTACGCGCTCCATGGTGCACGCTTCTACTTTTCCCCGGTTGCCGCTCTCACACTCTACAATTGCATGTGTGGGGGTGGAGGGTAATTCTCAGCGGGTGCCTCTCTCGGAGCCCGCCACTGTAACTATCGGCCCGCTCACAGAGAGACACTCGTTCCTTGTGAGTAGACATACTCCAGTGAACCTTTTGGGACGGGACCTCCTGTGTAAATTGAAAGCCTCAATTCATTGCTCGCCTGATGGCATGTATTTGACTTTTCCTGATTCTGAGACAGCTTCTAATCTCATAATGGCCCTTGCTACAGAGGATTCTGGGTCCCCGCTCCTGACTGATCACCAGCAGCGGTTGGATTCCCTCCCTTCCTCTTTGTGGGCAACCTCCCCTGAAGATGTGGGGTTGCTGCAAGGTGTGGCCCCATTGCAAATAGCTGTCAAACCAGGACTCCCGTACCCTTCTGTGTCTCAGAACCCCCTTTCAGCTGAGGCTGTCAGGGGAATACAGGCTGTTATTAACACTTTCCTTGAGGGAGGCATTCTTATTCCTGTCTCCCCCGTTAACAGTCCTATTTTACCTGTTAAAACCTGTTAAAAAAGGAAACCGGACACACCCTGATGGATCCCCGGTTTACTAATTTGTTCCACCCGGACTTTCGGGCTAAAATCGGCAATCACATGGTTAAAAAAGGCAATTAGCAATGGAGCTGTCAGAATTTTTACAGCCAGCACTTTTAAAGAGCCAGACCTGAATATTTTTACCAATTTTTGAACAGCGTTTTGCAAACTTTCTTCACCAAGCAAGGAGTAAAACACTGTATTTGCTAGACTAACAAGCCTCCAAACAATTCATTAGAACCTATGAGCTCAGATACAAGCTTCTGGCCAATTCCAGCAGCAAAGCCCAAGCAAAGCATATTTTAAAAAAATAATTAAAAATTGAAACAAATAGGGTGTCGTTACTCCCAAAGCCAAGACCTATGCTAGTGTTGATTTGTATGATTATTGGTTCACTTAAAGGATTGTATAGGAATGTTTTTCCACTGCCGCGCTCTTCTTAAGTGACAGGGACTGAGCAGTGAAACACATCAGTAGCAAGGCACAGCTTGTAGACTGGAAGGTTAACGAAGGGTAAAAAAATGCAAAGTGTTAATACTGTCTCTTACAGTGACTCACAGAGAGCCCCAAATAAAGAAAGAAATAGAAAATAGTATTTTGGGCAGGAAAGTAAAATAGGAGAAGGATTATGGAATGTAAACAGCAAGTAGCTGTAAAAGAAGGTTAAAGAAGAATTATGTAACAGGAAGCCTCTCGGTGAACCAATAAAGCAGTGAAAGATTGTAACTAGACGAGGAATTGGCAATTAAGCAAACACCAAAATATCATTTCAACATCTAAACTACAAAACAAAACTAGTACCTTTTGGTGTTACTTGCTGGCACCAAAGTTTGTTCTTTATGTCATTTTCAGATTTGTTCTTTGTTGTCATCTTCAAATTAAAAGCTCCCAAAAGTAATTAGTAGTAATTAAGGTCCAAGTTTTAAAAGTTTTAAAAAAAACCATAAAAATCCAGCACTGAAGTGCAAATCCACAGACCGTCTGGAAGCTGCCTCTAACGAAAATCTCAAAGACTGTTCTCCCTTATCTGCAACTTTAATAGTTTACATTCCTTTTTCAAACTTTTCAGGCAAGCAAGGAACAGCAACAGTTTTCCCAATAGGCATTTCTTTCCCAGGGGGAAAAACCATGCAGCCCCTGCAATGGTTCACATTGTAAAATGCCCGATTACTGTTTTATTAAATTGCAGCTTTGCAAAAATAGCACATTAAATCAATCAAATTATTACTGCTGATTTTAAGCAGTAAAAAGGCCCAAAATGACCCAAAACAAATTTGAAAATTTTCATGCAATAATGGACTGGTCTGTAAAATCCTCTGTCATGCTAAAACAGTTTTTAGCAAGTGGGCTGGCCCTTTTGCCATTATTAACAAGGCTAGTCCAATTAATGGTTTAAAGGTACAGCTACTTGCAGCCCACACCCAGACCAGGATTTGCCAAACTGTTTGTGATTTAAATGGCAAAAAGACGATATTCTTCCTTGATTTATTCTTTCCATGGAATGCTAAATCAACAGGGGGGAGGCGGGATTTACTTAACCTGTTGTGCTTTAGTTACTTAAAAAGTAAAACATGCACCCTTTCTTTATCTTCTCTGTGATGTCCCTACTGTGGCTTCTGCCATCAACACCACCTATGGCTCCTAAACACCTGAAAAAGTCCCACAATAGCCTGCTCATCCCAAGCCTTGTCATACCCACAGATGCTAGCTCCCATGCCCTGCCTTTCACGCCAACCGAATTTCAGCCCCAGCTTCCCAGATGACTTCCTTGTGCCACACAACTCCCAAGCCCAGCATCCTGTGCCAGATGACTTACTGATTCCCGCTACGCTTTTGGAGTTTGCCACTCGTTTGGCTCCATTTGGCGGGAGCACGGCTTCCTCACTTCAGCTGGCACTCCAATAGCCCATGGGCCCTTGATTGCTGCCCTCCTGGAAGCCGTGATTTTGCCCTCTGCTTTGGCTATTGTGCGCGTCTGCGTGCACACTTCTGCCAACACTTTTAAGGCCAATGGCAACCGCTTTGCTGATATTACTGCCAAACGCGCAGCAAAGCTGGGACCCACTGTATGCGTTCAGGCAGTTTCCCTTTCAGATTCCCTGCCTGCCGTGCCACTCCAGGACGTTCTACATCACCAACAGGACGCGACAGCTCAAGAACTCGACCTGTGGCTCCGCTCCGCCTGCACCCAAGACTCGGAGGGCATCTGGAGACACCCTGATGGCCGCCCTGTAGCCCCGCGGTCCCTGCTGCCCTTGCTGGCCAGAGTGTGTCATGAGTTAACACACTCTGGCAAGGGGGGAATAGCACACATGATCACCGCCAGTTGGTTTGCTCCTTTTGTCTCCACCGAGGCCCGGCGAGTGACCCGATCGTGCCACATCTGTGCCCAACATAATCCGCACAGAACGGAACCCTGCACTTCATCCTCTCTCCCGTGGAGCAATGGGCCGTTTGAGAATCTTCAGATTGACTTTGCCCATCTGCCCCCAGCCCAAGGCTTTAACTTTGTTCTTGTTATTGTTTGCCTTTTCTCAGGCTGGACTGAAGCATTTCCCTGCCGCCGAAATGATGCGTTCACAGTTGCAAAGCAGCTGCTGCGAGACTTTATACCCCGCTTTGGGGTTCCTCTTTCACTGGACTGTGATCAAGGCCCTGAATTTACTGCAAAAGTAACCCAGGCCCTTTGCAAGGCCCTCAGGATCAACTTGTTTTTCCACACCCCACATCACCCTCAGAGCAGTGGGGCAGTGGAGCGGAAGAACCTGGACATTAAGACTCGACTAGCTAAAACATCAGAAGACATGGGGTTGAAATGGCCTGAGGCCCTGCCTTTAGTCTTGATGGCCATCAGGGCCTCCCCAGCAAAGAATACTGGACTTTCCCCTCATGAACTTGTGTTTGGCCGTGCCATGCGCATAGGCCTTACACCGCCTCGTCCGGCAGTTCAATCATTGGCTCAATTGAGTGATGAGCTCTCTCAGTATGTTTTGTCTCTCACTTCTCTCCTTAGATCAGCCAGGACCGCGGTGGAAGCAGCGCATACTCCACCTTCTGCTGAGCAGTGCCACAGCTTCCAGCCAGGGGATTGGGTCCTCTTGAAAGAGTTTCGACGCAAGCATTGCCTTTCTCCGTGCTGGACAGGACCCCACCTCGTCCTGTTGACAACACAGACTGCTGTAAAGTTGGAGAATGATCCCCGTTGGCGTCATGCTTCGCATTGCTGTCATGCTGACCCTCCCGCTGGCCCGAGCACCGCTGACTCCGCCACCTGACCAGACCACATCGTCTCAGATGATTCGCCAACAGCTGCCTGACAATGACAGAACTTCCCGAGACAGACGATCGTTAGAATTTGCCTCTAACACTTTTTTGCTTTTTATAAAACAACTTCGCCTAGACTTGAACGCATCAAACTGTTGGCTTTGTGCTTATATTCCTTCGCATGCTTTGGAAGGTATTCCTATGCTTGCTGCACCGCTTACTGTACGGGAGTTGCAAGCCCCGTTTTATGATGAACTACCCAAACACGCCACATGGGCAGTCATTAGTCGCAATGTTTCTGAATATATTCACATTAGAAATCCACCCCCAGCCTTGTTCTGCTTGCAGTGTAACGGCACGGGCCAGTTTGTTGGTACCGCTGCCTGCAATGCAACTATTGTTAAGAATGGGATCACGTTTAACTTGAACCATACATTTGTGCCCAATCACACTCCACCTTCAAGCCGCTGTGGCAAAACTCCATGAGACTGACAACTGGGATTCTTTGTCATGGCTAGAGCGCCTGCTCCCTGATGTACCAGGCTGGATCCGGTACATGTTGCTAGTACTAGTTGCTGTTTTACTGGCCCTGGGCTTTGTTTTCCTTTTGTGCAAGCTGTTTTGTTGGGGTGTCTCCCACATCCTTACTGGCAAACCTAGGTCCCTTCCCCAATCTCTCCAAATGGTTGCCATGAGCACCAGCCTTGGCAGCACACTCCCTTTTCTCCACCGACGGCCCCCAGCCAAGGGACCCATCAGGGGCCCCCGGGGACTCCGGACCAAGTGGTGGTAGTGATGCCATTTAGGGGGGTCTAAATGGGCATCAAAAGGGGGGATTTGTAAGGGAAAGTGCAGAAAGGGGCTCTGGGAAGGGAGTGCAGCAAGGGACTCTGGGAAAAGCCAAAGTATAGAAAGAGCTTTGCTTGCAGAAAAGTTGCAGACTAAGAAAAGAACTGTGCAGCTGGATGGCCTTGACGGCAGGAAACTGTGATAAGGAATGAACAGGATGGGGCTGGGAAGAAGAACATAACATGCACAGAAAAGATAGTGAAGCAACTAGTGATGTAACCCATAGCCTTGCTTTGACTAGACAAAGGAACAATAGAAATGATGCATGGCAAGTGGAAAAACCCAGCTTTCAACCTGTATTGAGCATGTGTGAAATGATGCTTCTGTTTTGGTATAAAAAGCTTTGGGGGCCGTCCCAAAGCAGCTCTCCTTTGTAGAGCCTGCTAACGCGTTAGCACTCAATAAACTGGATTACATTTTACCCTAATTCTGTGTACAGCCTCGAATTGGTGAGCCCACCCGAACCCAGTGGATTAAAGGAAAAAATCCACAACATTAGCAGCCAACCAACCAGGAAGCTGAGAGGAGGGACAAGGGCTGAAGACAGACAGATGGGGTGGGATCAAGACAAGATGGGGAGGAGACATGGGCAAAGTGGCTGGGCCAGAGGAAGGCCTGAGATGGTAGTGTTGATGAGTCAGCCAGACACTGCTCCAGAAACCTGGATATGATCCAATAAACAACATAGTTGTTTGTAATGTCATTACCAGAGGAAGAGAAAACATAGGCAGCTAGGCATTGTAACTGTCATATCGGGAGTCCAGTTTTAGCTTGTTCTGTACTCTTTTATCCCATCTCTGTCTAATAAAGGAGAAGCTCCTAGTTTCTCAGCACAGAGTGTTGAGATAAAAAAGATGAGCAACACAATCAGTGGAAGTGACATCCAAGCTGGCAATCATCTACCCCACACTTTGGGGGATATATCCCAAATCTAGGGTAGAGGTTTTCTCCTTCTTGTCATGAAATGTGTGACAGGATGCTTCCATATGAACTGCAGTGGGCTCGATCCCCGCAAACCCTGTGGCAGACCAGGCAATTCCTGCTGCCACACGTCGGAGCCAGTACAGGGAACAGGACAGACAGCTTCACCCCCATGGGACAGGCAGGCTTCTGTTCACTGTCCCTCCACATTCTGTGGTGGGTTGAGGTGCTGACCACCTGAGTGGCCACCCAACCCTGCCCCACTTCCCTCCACTGGCCTGCCCGCTATCCCACCGCCAACCGTGACATGGCTGTACAGAACTGAAGCTAGCCCCAACCACTCAAAGCCCCGCAGTGTCTCTCTCCATGCGGTGGGGCAGACAGGGACCAGACACACAAGCGGCAGTGCCTGCGAAGCCTTACCCCAATTTGGGTAAGGCTGTTACGCACTACGTCCTTGGCCTTTTTCCGAGGATGCAGCTGCATGTTCCGCTGCATGGTGGGGTGAAAATCTGGTGCCCACCAGGCACATTATGCATTGCATCATGTGACAAAGCTGTCTGGAGTGGGTTAAGGCTGCCCAAGGCATGGTAAGTGCATTGTGTGGCTGCACCCACAGTTGCAAAAATATCTGCTAGCTCTGGGTTGTCCTGCGTACAGTGGGACACTTGCCAGCTCTGCTTGTGGGATCCTCCCTATTGGACTTTTCTACAAATAGAACAAGTACAATTTTGTAAGGGTTGTTTAAGGTTTAATTCATGGGGAATAGACAAGGAGAATGCCCATCTGACAGACTCTTTTCCAACCCTATAGTCTTACGGACTGAGACTACTTGTACACGAGCGGTTGAAACCAGCACGTTTAAGAACTCGCTGGCTTAAAATCCCCACGGGGTGTGTTTACATGAACCAGAAGTAGCCACCCCGCCATAGGAATGGTCGCTTTTGGGGTCTTTTTAAAGGCACATTGTGGAAGCCCCACTATTGAGGATTTCAAAATGCGCCTTTAAAAAGGCCCCGTGAGCAGCAATTCTTATGGCGGGGCAGCTACTTCCGATGCGTGTAAATGAACCACGCCAGGCTTTTCAGCCAGTGCATTGTTCAACGTGCTGGTTTAAACTGCTCATGTAAAAGCAGTCCAAGACCTAACAACCATCCTTCAAGCCTTCCTAAACTTGAAGTTTGACTGTTGCAGTCAGCTCTGTGAGTGAAAACAGACATGCATGTAACTCTGCTTTAACACTGCTTTAAAATCTCTTATGCATGTTGCAGGGCTGCATTGGTACTCTATGCAGCCCCACAACATGCATAAGAAATTTTAAGGTGGTATTAAAGCAGTGTTAAAGTGGAGTTAATGTCCACGTCTGTTTTCACGCTATGTCAGACTGCCCTTGAAGTGTGTTTGGAGACTGCAGCTGGTGCAAGATACAGCAGCCCAGTTTTTGATAGGAAAGAGCCATTAGAAGCACATTATACCAGCATTCCAGGGTCTGCAAGTATTGGCCTCCTGTAGCATTACAGCAGGGATTGCAGACTTAGCACTCCCACTGTTGGTTCTAGCACTCCAGGCTGGGAAGGGAACCCTCCTGCTGACTTGCAGCTCAGGAGCATCTCAACAACTGGTCTCAGGGGTGGAGAGAAGCACTCGTCTTTATAGACAACCTTCTGTGCTACACTGGAGGAGCTCTCCTAGCCTGTCTCCTCTCCAGACTCACTCTCTTGGGCACCAGTCCTACTCTCCTCCTCAGAGGTTATCTCTGGAAGGCTGGTCCATCATGATCTACAGGAGAGATTAGCTGTGATCCACCAGTAGATAGATCATGACAACCCTTGCATTACAGGCCCAATTCAAGGTGCTGGGCATGGGCCCAATACACATTATGGACCTCCTTTTTCCATACCTTCCATTGAACTCTTGATCCAGTTGGGAATGGCCTTCTGGTCATGTCTGCAGTGCACCATGTATAGATGGTGGGGGTGCAGGCAGAGGTGATCACCTCTCAGTGACTGCTCCCCAGTGGAGGACTTCTCTCCCCTTGAGGTTTGTCAAAGCTTGAGGCTGTGAATGTTCTGGAAATAATGTGACAGGGTGGAGTCCCTGCGGGAGACAGCTTACACCAGTACGGCTAGAGGTGCTATCAGGGCTTCAGGCACTGAGTAAAACAAGGACAGTAATTAAGTGGAGGCAGCTGTGCATGGGCATGAGCAAACAGTATATTTTAAAGTGGGTGCTAATTGCACTTCTTGGCACCATAGAGACCAGAGGGATCACTTTTGTTTTCTGGCACTGTACTTTTGATGTGAGTGCAACTTTGCTAAGATATGCTCAGTTGGGCTACAGGAGGGGATACTTTCTGGTTAATTAATGGTGTGTGGGGAAGGGGGTTGCCTTGCACAGGGGAGCATAGAGCAAGGGAGCAATATGTTGTTTTTGGGGGGGTTGCATGTCTGGTCTGGTTTCTTGTGCCTATGGCTGCTGGCTTGTGGTATGCATGGGTGGGGCCATGGGCCCAAACTTGTTGAAACTTGATTGACTGATAATGCTATGTTTTAGTGGGGCAATCCAGTGGAACCCACCCACCACTGAGCTTGCATGTAATTTATCCAGAGAGATCTGCCTTGCTCCTTTTCCCCCAGCCTAGGCTGTATATATTTTTAAGTGGATGCTATTGCACTTATATATATGCACCCAGGTCAGACCAGGCACTTCCCCCCTCCCCCAGCCGAAATACTTAGAAATACAGCAGTGTAGCACACAGCCAAATTCAACAAAGATAATGGAAAATGCCCAAATGGCCACTTTTATTTTGCCCCTGCCAGTGAATCAAAAACTGCCCTGTGCTTGTCCATCACTTCCCTATCCCCTCCCATTACCCCTCCCCCCTCCTACCAAATATGGCACTTTCAGACATTTCCCCGCCCACCCACACACACACACACACATGTTCTGGCTGCAGGGTGGAATGCACAGCCAGGATATGTGTGGGGATCACCTGGTATGAAAGTCCTTTCCCCCCAGGGATGCTGAGCTTGATTTCCTGCTCTGCATCCCTGTGCATCTCTGCTGGAAAAGCCGCATGAGGGGGGGCTTTCAGACCAGCCAGTCCCCTGTCTGCGCATTCCCCCATGCAGCCAGAATATGGAGGGGGGGGGGGGCAATGTCTGAAAGTGGCCTAAGTTTCATTTCCTAGTGCAGAGAAGTTAGGGTCAGGTCTGGGTCACTCCAGTTACACTCACATCCATCTCTCGATCGAAGGTTCTGAACTTTCCAAGTACCAACCCTGGTCCTCGGAATGTTGGAACACAGAACCGAGTACAGTGATCCTCTGTGAATTCTGAATAAAATTGAGTAACAAGTTTCAGCTTTACCTAAAATGCTAATATTTGTAGATGTATTTGTAATGCTAAAATGTGTAGAAATTGTTAGCCAGATGATAAAGATTATGAATAAAATGGTCCTGGATGTGAAAATGTTACTTATCAGTAAATTGTTGATAAGGGAAAAAAGAAAGGGGTTGGACTAGATGACCATTGAGTTTCCTTACAACCCAAAAAATCTGTGATTCTATGAAATCTAGATAAGATTAGCTCAGTTACCTGGAAAAAGAAAGCAGTTAGTCTCTACAGTCCATAGAAGCTATTATCACCTTTATTGCTAAAGACGTTCATTTTTTAAAAAATGTAGCTGATTAATTGTTGCCTTGAATCTTTCAATGCTATGTATCTAAAGTCCAACATCATATATAAAAGGGATGCATTAGAAATATAAAACTAGAATCTAACCCCCTGATTATACTGAAATATGCTGGTCAGGTGGCTGAAGTAAAACTCAATTATCTGGTATGACAGAAAGTGGCTGGTGGGATTTTTTTAGATTTACAAAATATAAAAATCCACTCCTCTTATGCATCAGCTGCCCTTCCATAATTAATTTCTGCCATAGTGCCACAGTGGACTGCTGATCCCCTCTGACAAATGAATGTACATCAGACATAATAAAATAAGACACCGTCTCAACACACACAGTGCTAATCATCAAACTCCTCCAACCATGCACCCACCCCGTATGAAGTGCCTGAGGAAACAGTTGGGCCTTGCAGCATGCCCAGAAGGTTATCAAATCTGGGCTCAGGTGGGCCAATAGAAAAAGAGTGAATTTCAAAGTTAAGCACACATAACACATATTGAAAATGTCCTGTGAGCAGAGTGTTCTTACTTATAATCAAGAGGGTTCTGCCTCAAGCATCTTATGCTGATCTCTGCTGAAGCAGCACGGCACAAAAAGAGTGGACTTGTCTACCAGACTGTTCAGGGCATTGTGTGTTAAAAACTACCAAGAAATATGGCAGCAAGTACAGATTTTGGAGCATAACTGCAATGTTCTGCCAACCTGAGATAAGCAGACAGCTAGTGAAGTTCAGTTTCTGGGTGTTTTCTATTTGTAGCCTCATGAAAAAAGCACGTCATAATAACCTGATATGGTCAAAAATAACTAAAGTCCACTTCTGTTAGAAAATGTTGCCATGTTAACCTGAACCAAGCTTTAACCATGGGGAGAAACTTAGCTTCTAATTCAAATTGTGTTTACCTTTAGCATTCACACTAAACCCCTGTGGAATCACCAGTGGGACTTTGGATGGGAGCTAAGATCTGTTCAAGTATGTATAGAAGGGCCATGTCTTACACTGCAAATGATATTGTGATACCTCTAAAAAGGTCCTACTGTATTAATGGGGACCTTGTGTTCCTTTTCCTTTTGGATGTTGTTCATGTTCAGCCATTCCCCTTGGATCAAAGGGTAATTTCAGACATTATGAGACCACGGTCAACCACAGTGAACACCCTGTGCTGACTGAAAGTCCCGTAGCATCTGTAGTGAGTTCCGCCAGAAGTTCACCACGGTGAACCTCCAGTGGGAATCACAATGACCATGATTCTGGACCTCCAGCCGTCCAGAGGTCCAGAACCGTGGTTAATTGGACCATGGTCTGGGATGGGCGGAAAGTAACGTCTGTTACCTTCCGCTGGCCTGGATCACAGTCCAGACCCTGATGGTGGATCGAGCACAGTGGCCACATTGGACGCTGTGCCTGCCCATCTTCTGGAGGGTGGCCAGGGGCGCGCGGAGGGCTGGGCTGTGCGGCCGCATGTCGCACCATGCAGCCCCGCCCCCTCCTCAATCCCGTGTAGGAATCAGCCGGCACGTCTAATGGACAGCTGGACTGATTCCTGTCCAGGATCCGAAACGGATCCTGGACCGTGGTTCAGTGTGGCGGGCCGAGAGGCCCATCATGTCTGAAATTACCCCAAAACAAAGGAAGCTTAACATGTATTGAAAAATAATGACACATTTTAAAGAAGGAGTAACAAATTGTTCCTAAGCAGGTTAACTGAATGGCCGTTTTGAAATATTTTAAACAAGTGGCATGTTTGGTGACAAGAAGCACACATGCTTTTGTAGAGGGATAAGGGAAGATAATTGCCTGATTTTGAGAAGTAGGCTAATTATGTATTTTCATGAAACTGCTATAATCGCAATTATAGATCACTGAGGTTGTCTCCAGGTAATATTAATCTGTCCTCTTTTCTACACCTTCTGGTAAATTAGAAAAGGATTCAAGAGGAATAGTGCTGGGCAGACACATTGTTGAAAAATTCTCTAATTAATGCTAGAAATTTGAATTCTATATGTTTTAGACAGTTGTAGCGAAAGGGAGGATGAGACAGAGATGTTTACTTTCCTAAAGTATGTCTGCATGTTGCTAAATTGATATGAGCATATGTAATGCGTGCACCTAAAGAAGTTAAAAAATTAAGAAAAAAGAAGATGATTTCTGCAGATTCTAAATACTAGTTTCTTAATCACCACCACAAGTGTCAATTTGCACCTCTTCCTCTTCTGCTGCTCCAACTCACTTGGAAGGCATCCAATAAAATCTGGAAGATCGCAGGAAGGGATACCATCTCATTGGTAATCTAGGTCTGGATAAGCAGGTAGGGAATGCGAACAGCTACACAGGCGTAATGAAAACTCAATCACAGATGTTACAGAAAGATGTTTTGGACTTACCTGCCACATCAGAGTTTCATTAAACATATCAGAAAAGCAGAGAATCAGAAACAGAGAAGTGAATTCCCTGCATGGAATGTATGAGATAAGGGGATACCTAAGGCCAAGGATGTGAGTGATAAAGCTCTTGAAATTCAGAAGTCCAGGCCTACCTGGCTATATTTGGATATCAAATCTGATTAGTTATATTGTCACCCCTTCAAATAACAATGTCCTGGTTCTGACACCATGCCTCCATTTCGTTAAGCAGGAGGTGGATTTAGCACATTGCAGGCTAGTTTCCTGCAGGAGTAGTAATTAATGATGCAGAATTTTTGTATTTTTAAAATTTTCTCCTGGATGAATGCTGCCAGGAGAGTGGCTTTCACCAGGTTACGATGTAACTCTTTTCCCTCTTCTTTACTGGATGATCAAAGGGATACCTAGAGAACTGAGAGTATGTATGTTATGCGATGGAGGGACCCCAGACTCGGTGGCCCATATTTTATTGAGGTGTCCTTTTTTTGAAGGGCTAAGGTCCAGATATTTGGTGGATATTGGGACAGGGCCCGATAACATGTTACTGAAGAAATTATTATGCTCTCGGGACACGGTTTTAACACGCCAAGTGTCTGAATTTGCTAGGAGGGTGCTAGTTTTGAGTCAGAACCGCCTTGAGAGATCAGGTGTGGTTAGGGGATCTTGGGAAAATTAACGAATTTATGTATAAGAAGGCTATAAGTCAAGTACAGAGTCTAGGTGTGATAGGCAAGCAGAGGTCTGCTTACGCGTGGATTTATTCTGTAGCCTGCTGGGTATCTTTTGCCTTGGTACATTTTGGTTCAGTCATGTTTTATCATGTTTATTGTATTTTATTATTCACTGTTTATTATGTATTTTGTATTACTCTTGGCAGTCGGCTGATTATTATGTTACTGTGTATTATTTTTTGGCAATGAGCTTGGTCACGCCTAATTAATAAATTAATTAATTAATTTTTAATTTCTTTACCCGGCAGGGCAGGGCTGCGATCGAGCCAGCTATTCAAGTCTTTAATGCCAAGATTAGAGCCCAACTACTCTATGGGGCAGAGGTGTGGGCCCCACTTTCCACTTAAAATTTGAATGTGACCCATTCAAAGTTTTTGACCAGTCTCTTGGGAAATCCAAGGGGCACACCACATGAGGCTATAAGGCTTGAAATAGGACAAAAAAGCTGGTAGCAGGTAGCCCTGGGAATGGCACTGAAATTTTGGTGCAAGATAACTGTCAACAAGCATTCAGAACTCCTGAATGAGCTCAGGAAAGCCGCCTATGTGAGCCCATGGTTTCTAAGGGTAGAGGAACATTTGCAGAGTATGGGGCTTTCAAAGAGCTATTTAGTGCATAAACCAGCAGGGCCCCCGGAAGGACATATTCAGGAATCTAGGTCATCTACTGTCTGCTGTGACGAGTTTGCCATGTACTTTGGAAACAAAATTACTCATATGCATCATGACCTGGGGACTACTAGTTTGACTTCAGAGTCAGGGTTCGGGGCTGTGGAAGCTCAGTCTTGTCCTTTTCATTTGGATCAACTTCAGTTGATATCACCCAACTATGTGAAAGGTGGCGTGATGAGGGCAACTATTTGACATCTCCATTCGCACCGGCTCTTCTTCTGATATTCGGCTCCTCCCTGCTGCCACGTGTTCCCTCGCGGGTCTCACTGCCGCAGTTGTGACTGTGGCCTAATCTGTGATACAGGGATTACATGACTTATGAGACCATACACATCCCCAGTTCTATGCTATTTTCCAGTGATCTTTCCTCTACACATTTTGCCCCTTCCAACCTGTTATTCCCCCCATTTGTAAAACCACTCCAATCTATTTGAAACACGATGTTCTTAATTCCTCTCTTGATCCTGAGTTCTCTGGCAGAGGTGGGTTTAAAATTTAAAACTGAAAGTCAGAAAGTTTTATTTTTGTATTTAGCATGACGTTAACAGTGACATGGCAGCTGTAGATCCCTGGTGTACACTGAGACCTCTGGGTCTTTTGGCAGGCAGAGTGCTCTCTGCTTTGGATGGAAGCTTTTATCTGGGTCTCTGAGCCTGTCACTGATATATCTTTTTTTTTTACTAAATGACTTCTTTCTACCTACTGTTTTACCCATCTGGTACCAACTAATAGCCTATTTGCTCTTTCCTTATTAAGGTACCTACCAATTCCCTTTTAGACTAAGGGTGATTTCAAACATTACGCATCTGACATTCACCCCGGCTGAACCACGGTCAAATACGGGCTGTGTTTGACTGTGGTGCACGTCTGTTGGCTCACTGCCAGATGTGCACCACAGTCAAACATGGCCCGTGCTTGCATTCACCATACTTCTGGACCTCCGGATGTGAGGAGGTTGAGAAGTGTGGTGAAAGGCCACCACGGCCGTGGTGAATGGAAAGTAACGTCTGGTTACTTACCATTCACCATGGTAAATGAAATTGACCCCCACCTGTGGTTGCGGCAGTGGCCAGATTGGCCACTGCCCGTCGGCAGGGGGGAGGGCCACCAGAGAACCCAGGGGGAGGGGCCGTGCGGCAGCATGATGCACCATGCAGCCCCGCCCCTTGGGGGGGGTGCCGCTTTAGATGTTACAGGCAGGCACTTTCACCACGGGTTGTGGGGTGGTTCGGACCATGGCCGGGGGCAATGGGGCGCATGTCTGTTGGNGGCACTTTCACCACGGGTTGTGGGGTGGTTCGGACCATGGCCGGGGGCAATGGGGCGCATGTCTGTTGGTGTGCCCCTTCATCCCCGGCCGTGGTCCGAACCACCCCATGGCCCATGGTGAAAGCGCCCACCTGTAACGTCTTAAATCACCCTAAGACAACTTTCACACTTTTGGTGGGGGCCGGTCCCATGCAGATTTTAACTCCAGGAGAGAATCAAGGAGCCAAAATATGGGTGGGAGGGTGTTGGCCGGTGTAAGAGCACCTCCATTTGGCTTTGACCGCAACACCCACAAAAGTACAGAGCAGGGGAATCCAGCTCTGTACTTTTGCAGGTGTTTTCCAGCAAAGTCATGGGGAGGGGGGAGTCTTTTACACCAGCCAAACGCCGTGCATATTTTGGATTCTGGGTTCTCTCCCAGAGTCAAAATATGAACAGGGCCGGCCCTCACTGAAGATGTGAATGTGGTCTAAACATTGTTTCCTAAGATTAGTTGGCATTTTTAAAATATCACCTTTTTTTTAGGGGAAAAAAAAACATTCATCCTCACAGAAGTAGTCTTCTGAGAAGTTACTGTAATAACCTGTCTTGGAAGCAATAAGTTTATTAGGTTTTCTTTTGTCCTATAATATTTTGTGGTCAGAGTTACTGTATATTAATGGTCCAAAACCTTTCCCCAGAGCAATTCTTCTATTTCTTTTCCCTTGTGTAATATCTAGAACTGCAATGGCTACCTGAAAAATAGATACACTACCCAAACTGAAAATGGTGGGTTTGATAATAACTGATAACCATTCATACTCTATTAGCAAATAGCACTGATATCAGCTCTGATAGCCATTTGCACTCAATTTTGGGTATTTTGCTTCTGTTGTTCCATTTCATATATTGTTTTGTTTCTCCAGATATTTTTTGTTTGGTTATATTATTATTATTATTATTATTAACAACAAACATTTATATAGCGCCAACAGTGTACCTGGAACTTTACAAAGTAATAAAATAGACATGGTCCCTGCTCCTAGGGCTTACAATCTGAGAGACAGGAGCTGGGGGAGAGACATACGAAGGGGAACAGAGGGAGAGACAAGGGGTCTAACATTCATGAAGATGCGAGGTCTCAAGTGCACGTACTTGGCTTGGTTACGATGAGAATGACAGCA
>QEPC01000529.1:3767636-3783933 GCA_003113815.1 Sphenodon punctatus | reverse complement strand
CACAAGTTTCATGAACATTGGATGCAAGATAAAGAAGTTGTAGTCATGAATGTGTATGGAGCTTTTCTTAAAATCACAATATTCAATTGCTTCTGAAATCAGTTTCCTTTATCTAATCGTTCTGAATGTTGGTCTAATTGGTGCTCTCCATTGGGGGGTACAATCTCCCTAAATATAATCAAAAAGTAATAAGAAACAAAAATGTTATGGCCAGAAATATGTTTTTTAGTTTTTTCCTTTTATTTCAAAAACTAAATGTCATTTTCAGTTTCCAATTGCACCGAACTAAAGACCGAACCTATCCCGACCGAACCGAATCCCGAATCCGAACTCAACGTTCGATCCGAACCACCGAACGGCCGAACATTCAAACTGACGAACCAAACCGAACGGGCGAACCGAACGGACGAAACGAACGCAGCCGAACCGAATGGCCGAACTCGAACCATGATCTGTTCACCCATCCCTAATGTAGGGTTTAAAAGAAAGGGGTAAGTAAAAGATGAAGCCTAGGCTACGGACTTGGGGGACAGGCAGGATGGTGACTCCATCAATAATTATTGACAGTGAGGAAGGAGAGGAAGAATAAGGGGAGAAGATAAGGAGTTCAGTTTTAGCCATGTTGAGTTTGAGTTGACGTTGAGACATCGAGGTAGAGATGTCAGAGAGACAGTTGATGAGATGAGCTTGAACAGAGGGAGAAAGAGATGGAGTAGAGAGATAGAGTTGAGTGTCATCAGCATAGAGGTGGTATTGGAAGCCATGGGAGGCAATGAGTTTGCCTAAGGATGAGGTATAGATCGAGAAGAGGAGAGGTCCAAGAACAGAGCCTGAGGAACACCAACTGAGAGTGGGAAGGAGGAGGAGGCGGAGTTAGAGAGAGACACATTAAAGGAGCGGTTAGAGAGGTAGGAGGAGAACCAGTTATGGACAGAGCCACAAAAGCCAAGGGAGTGAAGGGAATCCAGCAATTTTGGTATTTCCTTTATGTCATATTAGCAATATTTGCACCATTGCATGTGTGCAATTGCCAAAAGTGAGCCAAACAAAATACCAAAACAAATTAACCACAAAACACACAAAAGAACAACAAAAACCACAAAACCACAAACAAAACAACAAAAGAAATCAACAAAAAAAAAATGTGGTGGGGGAGAGAACACCACCCCCATCCTGAAACAGAGTACCGGAAAAATCAGATATGCAAATACCCATTTCATTTGGAAATAGTGTTTGGAGAGCTGAAGGGCTACCTGAAACACAAATAAAACCTGTGAATAATAAAAGCACTATCTTTTACAGTGCTAACTGTCGAATAATTTATCAAGACCTCAGCTTGGAAATTTTTTAGGAAAAGGTGCATATGTAAAATTATTCTGTATGTGAAGTTACCATTCTTCTCCTCACTACAGTGGTCAGCAACATTTCCATCATGTACTGATTGTCTCCGGCTACATTTTAGCTCAGCTGCACTTTGCTGGAACTTTCACTCTCTCGTTTGAAACATCAATAGCATACTGTATGATTTAGGCGTTTATGTGGATTAAGTCTGTGTGAAGCAGAACTGTCAGATAATGAATTATCAAGCATAATGCAAGCAGTTCTGCTGGCAAGTCACTGGGCCAGACTCCTAAAAGAGATAATGGATAGATATATTTCATTTGTGCTATTTTGAATGAATATATGTCATTCCTACTTGTTAACATTTGATGGGAGCTATAAATAAATACTCTGGTGAAAATTAGCAAGTTGGCATATTTATAGGAACTTGAATCATCAGAAATAACAAATTGTGCTATTATGTACACATTGTTTGTCTGGTTTGTAAACCTATATAAATAAATGTTTGCATTTCTTGCATTTATCCTTGTGCTTTAGATGCCCTTGATATACTTTAAAATTACATATTAAGTGCATCAATAACATTCCACAAAAATCCTTCAGGCTCCTCTCACCACCATTTTCAAATGCCTGGGGGGAATGGTTAAATTTGGAATAGATTGGCGGGGAGTCGGGGGTGTGTGGGGTTGTGTTCTTATCTTGGATATATAAATGATATAATGGAAATATGTTAACGTGTGGGAAAAATAGTTTCTTCTCTGTGGACCTGAGTAGATGGGGATGGGGTTGAACACATGGAAGTGGAATTCAACAGGGTGGGTGTGGTGTGCATTAGGATGGGTGGGCAAAACCTGACAATCCTGCTTAGTCCGTCCTTTTCCTCTGTGCTTCATGGGATATTCCCAATCCCATTGGGGTACCTCTGATTTAAAAGGGTGTGAATCAGATGTGTCATGTGGGTTACCCACACCCATTTTAATAACCAGAAATAACAAGATTGATCTTGAGACCCTTCTCCAGCAGTACAACCAGTGGATTTGGTCTTCTGAAAAATATTGTTGGTAGAGAAATTCTTGTGTGATATGCAGCTGCCATTGCTAGTACTAGAACTAGGATAATGAAAGGGATATTCTGGTTATCAGGGGTGGTGTTACAACTCACCTCCGGAATCGTGGTTAATCTGATTCCCGTCGGAGGTTCACGGGGTGAACCTCTGGTGGGAATCCTTTATACATTACAGGGTCTCTCCTCCACCACAAGGGATTGACTTGTGGTAAGAGGGAGGCCCGTAACATCTGAAAATACCCTCTGATCCAAACAAACAGGACAAGATTGAGCTTCCAAACCCCAAATTATACTCTGTAATAGAAATGGCATTGCTCAAATCGTGGTGAATACAAGTGATTTTATCTGCTAAATAATTGATCAAAATGTCACAGTGGGTGGTAGATGATTCTGGTTCCTGGCAGAGAGAGACCAGGTTAACCAGGCTTTTCACCCCAGACAACAGCTCTTTACAGAGCTTTACAGATAAATTATTGGACTTTACAGATGCTTCGATAGCAGAGAAGAAAACCTTTTTCGACACCATCACATATCAAATACCTTCCGAAAAGCCAGATACATCATATTGACTGACTCACTCTTATCCCCATGCTTATTTACACCCTAAAAAATTCCAATAGATTAGTGAGGCATTCTGTTTGTTAAATACATGTTGACTCTTCCCCATAATGCTGTGTTTATCAATATGCTCAGTAATTTTGCCTTTCGGGAAGGGTGGGATATAAATCCAAATAAATAAATAAATAAATATGAGGGAATAGTTCCGGACTATCCAGTACTATAACTATCATAAGCTCATAAACATTGCAGATTTTAATATTGAACCCAAAGGAATACATTCTGAAATTACAAAAGAAAAAAACAGTATTTTCTTTTGGGTCAGCATTTCAGGTTGACATATAATTTTCAATCAAAAGTATTGTGGCAAAATATTATAGTATTTCCAAATTGAATATTTTATTTATTTATTTATTTTATAAAATTTATATCCCACCCCTCCTGAAAACAGCTCGGGGTGGCTAACAATCAAATATATATATATATATAAATACAATTATAAAACATTTTAAAAACACTAATAAAATTACAATTAAAACCAGCATAGCACTAAAATGATTCATACAATAAATAAGGGTGGAGGCAGATAAAAACCCCTACCCACCTCTCCCCTTCCCAAAGGCGTCGGTGAACAGCCAGGTCTTACAAGCTCACCAGAATGTTAAAAGACTTGGGGCCAGGCAAGCTTTCTCCAGGAGGGAATTTCAGAGGCTCGGCCCAGCCACCGAGGATGTCCTCTCAATTGTGACCCCCCGCTTAACCCGGGGGACCTCCAAGAAGGCACCCCTGGCAGACCGAAGGAGCCACTCTGGGGCGCGGAGGGCATGGCGGTCCATGATGTACGAGGGGTCCAGACCATGAAGGACCTTATTGGTCAATACCGAAACCTTGAATGTGGCTCAGCATGCTATTGGCAGCCAATACAGAGTCTGGAGCACAGGTGTTATGTGCTCCCAATGTCCTGTCCCCAAGAGGAGTCAGACCGCCGCATTCTGCACTAGCTGCAGCCTCTGAACCAGGAACAAGGGCAGCCCCATGTATAGCGCATTGCTGTAGTCCAGCCTCGAGGTGATGAAGGCATGGATGAGGAAGGCCAGGTCCAGGCCAGAGATGTAGGGACGCAGACTCCGCACCAGATATAACTGGTGGAAAGCGGTCTTCACCACTACCTTCAGCTGTCGCTCCAAGTGGAGATCTGCGTTCAATATCACCCCAAGACTACGAACCTGCTGAGCTATAGGAGGACACACCACCCCAATCAGGAGGGCCGACATCCTCCACCCCACCAACATCACCTCCATCTTATCGAGGTTAAGCTTCAGTCTACTCTGCCACATCCACTCCGCCACGACCTCCAAACACTGGGACAGCAACGAGACAGCAGGGTCTGTTTCAGCTGAAAAAGAGAGGTACAGCTGAGTATCATCAGCATATTGGTGACATCGCACCCTGAACCCTCTCATAACCTCCCCAAAGGGCTGCATATATACATTAAATAACAATGGAGAGAGGATGGAACCCTGTGGAACGTCGCAGGATAACGCACGGGGGCAAGATGTTTCAGCTACCACCAATAATGGCTTCTCCCTGAGAGGAATGAGTGGAACCATTCAAGAACAGTCCCGTCCAAACCCCCCAGGTCACAAGCCATCTCAGCAGCAGCCCATGGTCCACGGTGTCAAAAGCAGCTGAGAGATCTAGCAGGATGAGAAATGTCGAACATCCTGCATCCATCTCCCGGCAGAGATCATCAACCAAGGCCACCAACGCCGTCTCGGTGCCATAGCCAGGGCGGAACCCAGATTGAAAAGGGTCCAGGAATCCAATTATTATTATTAACAAACATTTATATAGCACCAGCAGTGTACCTTGCACTTTACAAAGTAATAAAATAGACACAGTCCCTGCCCCTAGGGCTTACAATCTGAGATACAATGCTATCTAGATGCCCCCGGAGCTGGATCGCCACTGCCCGGTCAATAACCTTCCCTAAAAAGGGAAGGTTAGAGATAGGTCGGTAGCTGGCGAGTGCGTCCACATCCAATGATGGTTTATTCAGCAGGGGGCGCACCACAGCCTCCTTGATGCTAGGTGATAACCTCCCCTGCTGCAAGGATGCGTTAACCAACCTCACCAGCACCGTCACCAATGTCTCCCTGGAGGCTTTCACCAACCAGGATGG
The DNA here is from genome assembly GCA_003113815.1 of Sphenodon punctatus. Lineage (NCBI taxonomy): Eukaryota > Metazoa > Chordata > Lepidosauria > Sphenodontia > Sphenodontidae > Sphenodon > Sphenodon punctatus. The sequence goes on along the minus strand of QEPC01000529.1, from coordinate 3,778,787 downwards.
GCACGGATGAAGTTCACAAGTGGTGGCTCTCACAGACCCCAAGACATCCACCACATCGGCTGGCATCACTTCCTGAAACTCCCCCCACAAAGTTGGACCAGACGAGGCTTTCATCACCTGGCGTTCTCCACCTACTGCCCCTAATCCAGCATCAAAGTTGCTCTGAATCTGAGCGATCTTGTCTGCGAAGTAGGTGACAAACTCCTCACAGTGGGCCTGGAACAAGTTCCCATCCAGGAAGAGGGAGGCCGGACTAACCAGACCCCGCACCACTCGAAACAGTACCGCCAGGCGTGACTTCACAGACACTATGAGGACAGCAAGGAACTCCTTCCTTGCTGTCCTCACAGCCTCAACATAGGACCACAAATGGGCCCTATGGAGCAGTCGGTTGGAGTCAGATCGAGTCCAACTCCAGCATCATTCCAGCCTCCTGTCTACTCGCTTCATACACCGCAGCCCCTCAGTAAACCAAGGGGCCCTACGGTGACGAGACAGAGGCAGAGGGCGTCTCAGAGCCACCCTGTCAATGGCCTCCTCAAGCAAGCTGTTCCAATGCCGTACCAGCTCATCGACAGAATGACTGTCCAGGTCCAAGGTTAACTCCCTCAGGACCTCTTGGAACTGCTGAGGTTCCATCAGACTCTGAGGGCAGACCATCCTAACTGCTCCATTCCCCTTCTGGAGGGGGTACGCTGAGACACTGGCCTGAAGGAGATAATGGTCCATCCATGACAAGGGCACCACCCTAACTTCCCCCACTACCGGACCCCTCACCTTAAGGCCAGAGCCGAAGATCAGGTTGAGGGTTTTAGGTCTGTTTGTCAGATGTTTTGAATTTTCACCCTGATTTGTGAGGAAGACTAATTCTGAAATATTAGAATATGACAAGGAATGTACTAGAAACTTAATTTAGGTATAACAGAGCTATTATGAGTACTGAAACCTCATTGGGTGAGGCCACATGATCAGTGAGGGCTCAGTTCTTGTGTAATCCCATGGTGTGCAAACATGGTTGGCACGCTATGTGGCCCATGTGAGGAGCTGGGCACATGAGCAAACACACACACACCTGCAAGGAAACCAGGTGGCTGGGCCACTTTTGGAGCTCCTGCCATGGTAGAGTGCATCATCAGCCACACAAGCGGGCACTCAGCCATGCCCTGCCCTCCCTTCCTCCCCCAACCTGACTGGGATTCCACCGCCGGTCATGATGTGGCCTCACAAAATGGGTGATAGTGCCTGCCACTCAAGACTCCACAGTGGTGCTCCCCACATGGTGGGGCAAGTGTATCCCCTCCACATAAGTAGCCCCACCTTGGGCAGCCTCACCACATTTGGGGTAAGGCTGCTCTGCAACATTTCCTCTGAATTTTTCCAGGACATGGAAACATCTGGCAGTGGCAGGACACATGATGTACTACATTACACAGTCTGACTACTCAAGGAGGGCTAAGGCTACACAAGGCATGGTAGCCTCCCCTGCCTGTCTAGTCTGGCTGCAGCCACCCCTTGGGTTTCACAACCCCCCAAAGAACGTCATTTCTTCTGTGCTTTTTTTACAAGGTGTAGAACCACCCTTCCCTTATTCTTTACAATTACATTTCTCATTTTCTCAGATTCTTGTCTTCCAGATGTCCTGTTCTACTCTGAGGCCACTTGCCCACATTACAACACTGCCAAATCTCCTGGTGGGGAAATCTCCCAGCGGGGGATCTTAGAACACGAGGTGCATGTGGGCACTTGTAATCAGCTGTGTCCAGTGGCTTTTTTTCTTTCTATTGTCAGGGCTCAAAATCCAACCCTGACAATCAAAAGAAAAAAAGCCACTGGATGTAGCTGATTACAAGCGCCCATGTGCAAAGCACGCCATAATATCCTCCGCTGGTAGAGTCGGCAGCACAGTAACGTGAGCAAGTGGTCTGAGTTATAGCCTTGGGCCTCCTTTATCCAAGCTTGACTTATGGTGAAAGTTAATCTTTTACACCCAAATAGCTAGCAGTTTTGCTCTTTTGCTGGACTGATTGAGTATAGGTGCTTCTGGTGAAGACTTTCCTCATTGGGTCTCTCCCTGTAAACACTTAAAACCCAAGGCCTCCCCCTGAAAGTACCTAGGTATATTTGGGGATCCTTCCACTGCACACTCTGGGTAATTTCAGACGTGATGAGATCACAGTCAACCACCCTGTCACAGTAGATTCCGGGTGGTGGCTGTGATTTGGGCACGTCTGTTTGTGTTTGAGCCCCTCCAGATGTTCACCACAGTGAATCTCTGGCAGGGGTCAGAGCTAACCACAGTTCCGGGGTTGAGAACCGTGGTTAGCTTGACCACAATCCGTGATAGGCCAAATGTAATGTCTGTTATCTTGGTCCATCACGGATCGTGGCCCCAACTGCGGTACAGGATCGGGCACAGCAGCCGCATTGGCTGCTGCACCCACCTGTCTTGCTGAGGGCAGCCATCTGGGGGGAGCATGGGGGTTTTGTGCCGCACGGCCCCACCCCCTCTGAGATTCCCCAGCGTGATGGCAGTTGGCATGTCTAAAGGATGGCCGTCTTCATCACTGACCGGAATCCAAGATGGATCCGGGGTTCAGCGTGTTAGGCCGGGAGGCCCAGCACATCTGAGATCATCCTCTATAACAACTTTGTGGCCTTATGCAGCCCATGATGATGTTTGAGGATTGGATCTGTATCTCTCTGATTAGCTTAAGATGGTCCCCATCCCTCACCCACCCGGTACAGCACATCAATGGATGCCTTACTCCTACTGATTTTTGTTTGAGTGAAAACATGTGCTGCAGGTGAGAATAAAGAAAGGGTCCTGTTTGTGTGTTTTTTCCAAATAAGCATAAGTTCCCTTGCCACAGAATTTTCTTTTTCATCCCTCCATATGTTGGCATGGCCACATCCCAATAAGGTCTGATGCTCGGTCTATTTTTTAATATCAAAATCTTACTGTATCCAAAATCAAATACAGTGCCTGCCATGTTTCCCCTTTTCCTCAGGAGAGGTTCCTCAATGCTTCTACGTCTCCCTAAGGTTTAAATAAACAGCCCTTCTCCCTATGTACCTACTTCAAGACTATAGCTACCTAAACAAAAGAATCTGCACATGAAAGATTTGTGACAGGAAAGAAAACAGCATCTGCATATTTCCTCCCCCATACACTGGAGACTTTAAAAAGAATGACTGGCCGTGCTGAAGGAAAAATATGGTTTCAGCATCCCCAGGGAATATATTTCACCATATGTCTTTTGTCCCTTGGGATTTCACGTAGGCTTTTATTACTTTCACAACCGTGGTTCAGGTCATTTTTCAAATAGATGTGCCTCTCAGCTTGTTGAATGTGTTGTCAATGTAAATAAAAGTAGGAAAAATCCTACGTTGTAGAATTATATAGACCTCACATTGCCCTCACATTGTACAGCACAGGGAGGTTGTCATTGCTTCAGAAGAAGTAATCTTGGTGGTGTATTAAATAGAAAATCTTTTCCTATAGGACTGTTGCCTTCAGAAAATCTTAAAAGAACACAGCTTCACTCCATGGTAGGTTTATAATCGTGAAACAAGCATGAAATATTTTTATTTCGGGGCAGGCTAGGTTTCATATTTCTGTTCAGTGCCTCATAAATAGTTACACGTTTTCTGAATTGTCTTCTAAGGGCTTATTCCTATAAACTAAACTATTCCTATAAACAAGAATTACCAATCCTCTTCTGTGATGGTAGTGAAATTTAAAAAGGAAAAAAGAAAAGAAAAGAAAAAAAAGTCTCTAATTCTCTATTCCTGTCCTCCATGAGTATATTTATTGGATAACTGCTACATAAGCCTTCAGATGTTTAACGTTCTGATATTTCCCCCCCTTTTTTCAGAAAAGTAGAGTATTTATTCATGTAACATGACATGTCACAATATTATAATGATTATCCAGTTGCTTTATCCATGGTCCATAATACCATCTGGTACAAAGCTAAGCTTCTCGTTGCATGTGTACCATCTGGAACACCATCTATCCACATTCTAATTATTGTACAGATGAGAATTTTGTCTCTACACAAACACCATATTGGCTGTATCCTTCACTGATTACTTAATATTTTTTAATGAAAAGAATACAATGTAAAATAGTGTAAATAAGGAACAGAAATTTGGCATATTGTATTACTTTTAACTGCCATATTTTCCACTTAATTCTTTCAAAGGGTTTAAAAAGAAGAATTATAATATCAAGTATTTGCAAGTGGTGGCTTGCTGCTCACTTCAATGGAAACTAGATCTAATTTTTAAAAAATGATATTTTAAATCTGTGTAAGGTCTTCATGCTTTCCACTTGGCCAAAATCTGCTCTCATTTACATGCTAAATCCATTGTAACTGCTCGCTTCGAATCAAGAGAAGATGGTGGCTCATTTAGTTGCTGCTGTCATGTTTTGTTTTTAATATAAGATGATAGGTGAAATGCTGATTTCAGGTTTGATCCTCAAAATGGTGTATTTTGAAGTCCTAACCCTACAGACACTTATGATTGTAACTATGAGCCAAACCTGACTACATATGAGCCAACAATTTTGATGGTGTTGCAAAAAAATAAATTTAAAAAATGCTATTTACATTCCCAGAAGTCTTACATCCAAGACAGAGGAAACAATTGGCTAATGTATTCAGCACTGGTGAGGTCTCAGCTGGAATAAAACCTCCCCAGTGCTGAACAGACTCAGGCCACTTTCAGACACCCCTCCCCCCTGCGCATATTCCGGCTGCGGGGGGGCGGGAAATGCGCAGGCAGAATATGTGTGGGAATCAACTGATATGAAAGTCAGGGGGACTGCGGGCGCAGCTAGAGTATGCGTAGGGGGTGCACATCTGCTGTCAAAGCTGGGCAAGGTGCGGGGGGTGGCAGCTTTCAGACCGGCCAATCCCCACGCATACTCTAACTGCGCCCGCAGCCAGAATATGTGTGTGTGGGTGGGTGGGTGGGGGGTTGTGTGTGTCTGAAAGTAGCCTCAGTCTCGGATGTGAAGCTTGAGCTCACAGTAACTTACAATATTTACAATTCGGGGCTCCACACTTTAAGAAAAATAGTGGGAAAGTGCGAAGGGGTGGGGTGGGGAAGTGATCCAGAGGAGAACAAAAATGAAAAAGCATCCAGAAGGTCCCTGAAGCAGGAGGGTAGACTGCTAGACCACAAGTGGCATTTGACTGATGCTGAAGCTGTGTCATCATCTCTCTCGCCCCTCCCCCTCAAAGACTATGGGCAGGGCCTCATGAAGTCTGCATTTCCACCATTGCTGCCAATGGGGAAAATGCAAAATCAATGAGGTCCTCACTGTGGGTGAAGCCACATGAAACAGAGTAGGGAGGCCATCACTCCTTGGGTAGCCTTACTTCACTCTGGGCAGTCAGGCTACATGATACAGTGCATCGTGCGGCCAGCACCTGCCAGATGTTCCATATGCCCCGGGCCAAGGAGAGCAGATGGTTGCTACCTGACGTTTCTTAGGAAAGGTTCTGATAATGCGTCATGGAGCAGCCTTACCCCAATTAGGGGTAACTTGTGTGCTCAGACCGTCACTTGCCCTGCTGCAGAGCCCTGAATGACGCATACTGTTGCCCGTTGCATGTGGCCACATCACGGCTGGAGGCAGGGTCTTAGTTGGGCTGGGGAGGGAAGCAGGGCAGGGCCAGGCACCTGCTTATGTGGCCAGTGATGCAGCCTGTCCTAACCGTGGAGGCAGCTGTGCCAGTGGTTGGCCCCAGCTTCCCCACAGTCATCTGCCTGGCTCTCCATGCTGGCTCTGCAGTGTGGTGGCAGCAATTGCCTGCCATGAGACCATGCAGGGATCAGACCACCACAGCTCATATGGCTGCAGCCTATGAAGTGGCTCTGGCAACAGCAAGGACTGGGAAAGCCTCCTCCACTACCATAGGATCTAAGATGTGTCATTTCATTCAGAAGATTTCCTCTGGGTGGCGAGTGGCCTTGTGAATCCAGGTCACTTGTGACCAGAGCCAGAAATAAGCTCGTCCCTCTGTGATCAATTTGCCATCCACGTTAAAGACACAATGGAATGTATTTGGGTGACTTGGGGCTACTAATTTTCTTGCAGAGTATAAATTTGGGGTATGAGAAGTCCAGTCTTGTCACTTTGATACTGATCTGTTTCAATTGATATTGCCCAGTGATTCGGAGGGTGATCTTGGGAGAATGGCTAACTCTTGGTGTGGTGGCCAACTCCAGGCATTCCTGGATGCTATCAGATTCTTGAATCCACACTAGTACAGTTTCTGTCCTAGGTATGGCAGTTTGACATTGCTTGTAAATGTAGACCACATTCACACCTTCTGCACCAGGCTGGTCCACACAGATTTTGGCTCTGGGTGAGAACCCGGAAGCCAAAACATGCACAGGGTTTGACTGGTGTGAAAGGCCCCTGCCCCCCCCCCCCCCCACCCCCAAGAGTACAGAGCTGGATTTCGCTACTCTGCATTCTTCTGGGTGTGTTTGCTGGCAAAGCTGCACAGGGGCGCTTTCGCATCAGCCAAACCCTATTCATGTTTTGGCTTCCGGGTTCTCTCCCAGAGCCAAAATCTGCAGGGACCGGCATGGAGCAGGTGGCGTGAAATGTGGTCTTAATCTATGACCTTTGCCTGCAGATTGATTGAGGGAATTGTTCTCTCCAGATCATGTTGGATCTCTCAGTGACAGTTGACACTGTTGACCATGAAGAATTGGCGGTGGGACTAGGCAGGTGGTCATAGATTCACTTTTGATTGATTCTGATGATTACTAGCTTTGGTGTCAGAGTGATGATTGGCAGTTGCTCATTGTCATCCCCTCAAGCCCTTCCTTGTGGAATTCCTGAAGGGTGACACGCAAAGGGTGTTGGCCGGGCCATTTGTGGGAGCCGTGGTGGCCATGACCGTTGATAGACCTGATCCCCAGAATGGGCCTGCCTTCCTTGGGGAGTGGGGAGTGAGGATGTGGCTGGCTAAGGGATAGGTGCTTTGCGCCATCAACGTCAGCTGGCTAAGGGAGAACACAGTTCTTTACTCTGCTGCCACCTGGCCGATGCTGCCACCACCACCCCCATAACCCTGCTGCTTCTAGGAGTCCGGACTAGGGCTGGGGACTGTGAGCCAGGTAGGGTCACCCCCGAGAGGGAGGGGAGCGGAGCCTCCCCGGGACAGCTGGTTCCCTCTCCAGTGTAGGAGGTGTCGAGACAGGGGTTGGGAGGGAGGCTGGGTACGGGTTCATTTAGGGCACTTGGTAGGAGTATATAGCAAGGGGATGGGGGAAGAAGGAGGGTAATGTAACCCCCCTACATATGTGGGAGTGGGGAAGGGACTGGGTTGGGGAAGGTTGGGTATGGCCCCGCAGTGAGAGAGGGTGGTAAGACCCAATAAGGGTGGGGGGGTGCTGATCCCTTGGTGAGAGGGTGGGACCAGGGGAGGGGGGAGATGGGATTGGGGAGGGAGTAGGGATGGGGAGGAAAGGGATGGGGGAGGGTATGTCCTTGGGGGTCTGGCAGGATGGTCAGCAGGGGGAGGGGGGCTATCCACAGCCATTGATGTCATGATGGGCCGGGATAATTATGGTCTCTTAGGGAGGTGAAGAACAGCTGTGAGGAGGGACAGATATTTAGTTCCTGTCCCTTACACAGGCCCCCAGGCAGGTGATACAGGGATTGGGATCGGAGGAGCCCCTGGTCTGGAGCTGCTGCTGCTGAATGCGAGGTTGGTCAGCAATAAATCAACAACAATCCAGGAATTGATTCTGGATCAATTGGCCGACCTCGTATGTATTACAGAGACCTGGCTGGACAATGAGTGGGGGCCTATATTGGCTGACCTTGTTCCAACCGGATACTCTGTACAGCACCAGTCCAGGTCAGAGGGACAGGGAGGTGGTGTAGCTGTTGTTTTTAAAGGATACTTAGTCTATGAGGCGGTATCCTGTGCAGACCATCTTGGGCATGGAGGGGGTCCACCTTGTGATCAATTTGGTAGGAGACATATTAGGGCTGCTTTTGGTATACTGTGCACCTACCTGTACCACAATATGCCTACATGCTCTAGCGGAACTGGTATCAGAAGTGGTCTTGCGATCCCCGAAGACCTTGGTCCTGGGGGATTTCAATATCCATACCAATGCCGGCTTGGGGGGAGCAGAGCATGAGTTCATGGATGCTATGACAACCATGGGTCTATCTCAGAGGGTTAAGGGCTCAACACATGAGGGGGGACATACCCTTGACCTGATGTTCTGCACCAGCCTTGAGACAGGGGATCCAGTGGTGGGGGATCTAACAGTTTTACCCCTGTCATGGATGGATCATTACCTCCTCTGGACCAATCTCCTGGCGCATGTCTGCCCCCAGGCAGGTGCAGGATCAATTTGTTGGGTCCGCCCCCAGAGACGTATGGAACCAGAGAGGTTCCAGAATGCTCTAGGGGAAATGCCTCCTGATCTTGATGGTTGGTCACTCAATGACCTCATTGCCTTCTGGGACAGCTTGTTGGCTGAGGCTATCGACCGAACAGTTCCCAAGCATCCGCTTCCAGAAAGCCGACGACAGAGGTCGCCATGGTTTATGGAGGACCTCTGCCAAATGAAGCAGGATGGATGGCGGTTGGAGCGATGGTGGTGTTGAACTTGTGCTGAAACTGACTGACTGCAGCATAAAGCCAGTTTAAGAGCTTATGCTGTTGCAATACAGGCAGCAAATAAAGAGTTCTTTGCTACCATTATTGCGTCTGTGAAGTCACATCCAGCAGAGCTTTTCCGGTGGTGCAGAGGCCGGTCAGTCCGATCTCTCTCCGCCTAGAACTGGAATTCTCCAGTGTCCGCTGTGACATGTTTGCTGACTTTTCTCAGATAAAACAGTTCAGATTCACCACGATCTCGATGCTGCATTAATGACAGTAGATGTACCAGAGGTACAGGAAGCCCTGCCATGTCTGTGGTTGTGGGATTAGTTTCAGTGGGTGTCGCACGCTGATGCGGTGGATGTTATTGGGACAGTCTGGGCCACCTGTTGTGAATGAGATCCATGCCCATCCTGGCTGGTGAAAGCCAGCTAGGAGATATTAGGGCTGTTGATGGTGGGGGTGATCAATGCCTCCCTTAGGAAGGGAAGGGTGCCAAGCCATCTCAAAGAGGCTGTGGTATGGCCTCTACTCAAAAAGCCATCTTTGAGCATTGACTGCCCAGCCAGCTATCGACCAGTCTCTAACCTTCCCTTAGGGAAGGTTATTGTATGGGTGGTGGCCCGGCAATTACAGGGGCACCTGGACTGGGTCAGTTTTCTTGATTCCTCACAGTCTGGCTTTCGTCCCAGATTTGTCATGGAGACTGCACTTGTGGCCTTGGTTGATGACCTGCACTGTGAATTAGATCAGGGCAGATTCACAATTTTGATTTTACTTGATCTGTTGGTGGTGTTTGATACCGTTGATCACGAGTTGTTGGTGGCGAGGCTGTGGGACCGGGCCAGGGTGAGTGGAATTGTTCTTGAATGGTTCTGCTCATTCCTGGCAGGGAGAACTCAGTGGGTGGTTCTTGGGGAATGTACATCATCTCCCCGGAATCTCATGTGTGGAGTCCCGCAGGGCTCTATTCTGTCACCCCTCCTGTTCAACATTTATATGCAATCATTGGCTGAGGTCATGAGAGAGTTTGGCGTACGATGTCTAGGGATGGGTGAACAGAACCAAATTCGGAAATTCAGTTTGGTTCAAAAATCGAGTTCAGTTTGGAAGTTTGGTTCGGTCGACCAAACTGGTCGAGTTCAGTCTGAACGCTGAACTTCCAAACCGTGTTCACCCATTCCTAACGATGTCATTAGTACACCGATGATACACAGCTTTACCTCTCATTTTCAAGTGACTCAGGTCCAGCAGTCTCAGTGCTTACCCAGTGCTTGGCAGCTGTGGGGGACTGGATGAGGGTGAGCTGTCTGAGGCTGAATCCCAACAAGATGGAGGTGATGTTGGTGGGTAGGGCTGAGGGGGTTGTGGATACCATCATTGGTGGGGTTTGCCCCCCTCTGGTCGCTCAGATTAATAGTTTGGGGGTGCTCCTTGACCCACAGCTTCACCTGGATGGTGAGGTGGAGGAGGTGGCAAAGGGAGCATTTTGCGAATTACATCTGCTGCGACGGCTGTGGCTGTATGTCTCAGATTTGGATCTGGCCACCATCATCCATGTTTTTGCTACCTCTCGACTGGGCTACTGCAACGTGCTCTACGTGGAACTGCCCTTGACGACGGTCTGGAGGTTGCAGCTAGTGCATAAATAAATAAATAAATAAATAAAATTAAAATTATTATTATTAGCAAGCATTTCTATAGTGCACGCAATGTACCTGGTGCTTTACAAAGTAATTGAATAGACACGGTCCCTTCTCTAGGGCTTACAATCTGAGAGATGGGGGGGAAATGAAGGAAGGGGAACAGAGGGAGAGACAAGGAGTGTAAAATTCACGAGTATGCGAGGTCCCGGATGCACACGCTTGGCTTGGTTATATCAAGAATTATGGCTGGTTGGTCCATGTGGTGAGGATATGAGTACACAGTACGCAGACCTTAGGTAACAGATTGTACTGAAGGACGGGTATCAGCAGGAGTTAGGTGAGGGGAGTAAGAGCTCGTGGAGGGCAGAATGGGAAAGGTGGATCTTGAAGAGGGATTTGAAGGTACAAAGGGAGGGGATGAGGCGGATGTGGGCAGGGAGGGAGTTCCAGGTGTGGGGGCAGCTAGGGAGAAGGGACGAAGGTGGTTAGGGGAGCAGGGGAGGTGTGGGAGGGCGAGAGAGGGGACAGAGGAGGAGCGGAGTTCACGGACTGGAGTACGGAGGGAAATTAGTGCAGAGAGGTAGAGGGGAGGAGGGTTGTGAAGAGCTTTATTGGTGAAGACTAGGTGCATGTGCAGGATTTGTTCAGGAAGGGGGAGCCAGTGAAAAGAGGAGAGGACGGACTGCACATGGTCCAAGTGATGGGCAAGGTGGATGACCCTGGCAGCAGAGTTTTGGACAGAGATAAAGGGAGAAAGGAGAGAGTGGGAGAGGCCAGTGAGAAGGAGGTTACAGTAATCAAGGTGAGAGTTGACCAGGGCATGAACAAAGGTTTTGGCAGAGGAGACAGAGAGAAAA
>QEPC01000529.1:3701761-3767393 GCA_003113815.1 Sphenodon punctatus | reverse complement strand
AGAGAGGGAGTAGAGAGATAGAGTTGAGTGTCATCAGCGTAGAGGTGATATTGGAAGCCATGGGAGGCAATGAGTTTGCCTAGGGACAGGGTATAGATAGAGAAGAGGAGAGGGCCAAGGACAGAGCCTTGGGGAACACCAACCAAGAGTGGAAGGGAGGAGGAGGTGGAGTTGGCAAGAGACACATTGAAGGAGCGGTCAGAGAGGTAGGAGTAGAACCAGTCGAGGACAGAGCCATGGAAGCCAAGGGAGTGAAATGAACCCAGCAAGAGTGAGTGGTCAACAGTATTAAAGGCAGCAGAGAGGTCAAGGAGGACAAGAATGGAATAGAGGCGATTAGATTTAGCCACAAGAAGATCGTTGGTGATCTTAGTGAGAGCAGTTTCAGTAGGCACTTCCAGGCACCAGGGGTGGAGAGACTTGCAAGAAACAAAACTATCTGCCTTCCCCGTTCCCAACACCTTCTGAGCTAGTCACTGTTCCTGAACAGCAGGCATTTCAGAAGGCTCCCTCTCCCAGCATTTCCCAGCTCCCCAATCCATTGCAATCCTCCTCCCATTTCATCCATCCAATCCATCTACCCCCATATTCTCATTCATTTATTTAGCTTAGCTTAGATAGATTTAGTGGTTAGTTTTTGTTTTTACCCCTCCCTGTGTTCTTTGTCTTCAATCTTCCTTCCTCCCTCCCCCCTCCATTGAATCCTTACCCTGTCCCATATATTCCATCCCAGATTCCCTTCCCTTCCCCTGCTTTTTCATTTAGAGTAGGATTATTAGATTGCTTTATGTTTCATTTCAGTTTTGTACCCCTCCTTGTGTTGTTTGTGATTCCCCCTCATCAGATAGATAGATAGATAGATAGATAGATAGATAGATAGATAGATAGATAGTAGACAGTTGTAAGAGTTAGCTTAGTGCTAGAGATAGCGTTAGTGATTTAGTTTTAGTGTTTGTAGGAGTAGGCCTGTGTACTTATTAGATAATCCATTTAGTTCATAGCATTTAGACTAGTTAATAGCAGTTAGATTTAGGGTAGATATATATATATAATATTAGATTAAAAATGTAAATAAAAAACCCCATATAAAAACAAAAAAACCAAATAAAAAACAAAAAAACCCATTTTTTTTTTTTTTTAAAACCCATATAAAAACATTTCCCGAATGGCCGAACCCGAACTGAACGGCTGAACCGAACGGCCGAACCCGGCGAATGAATCGAACGGCCGAACCAAACGCAGCCGAACTGAACGGCCGAACCCTAACCGTGATCTGTTTGCCCATCCCTATACAAAACCGTAACAAACAAATGTATGAATCAGCCTGCTAGCCAATCCAATTGACATGCTCCATCAGCCTATATAATGTATAGCAACTATAGGATAGCACTTTCTTATTGCAGCCGCTTTTTGCATAGGCTGCCAGATTAGTTATTACTTGCAATTTCACCTTTTGGCAGAGCCATATCAGTTTTTCCTGTTTAGTAAAAATTGGCACCTCCCTCAAGGCAGGCAGAAGGTGATTCTCCCTAATATCAGTGAAACAACAACATTCCGGAGTATAATGAATCACATCCTACATCACCTCCATTCCACAAGTACATTTCTTATGTTCTTTGGGGATGGCATAAACACGACCCAGCGTTAATGCTGATTCCATCAGTGACATCCGCAATTGTGTCAGATGGACCTGACAACTGCTATCCAGTTCTATTGTAAGGTATTTGGCCATGCCACAGGTTGGCATCCAATGTACATAATAGGGAGAGATTTTACTACACCATACAGCTGCAATGCCCTCTTGTCGAGCTATATCAACTAATCTCTCCAAGAGGTCCATCTTTTCTTTTCCAGAGAAAAAGAGCTCGTCCTTGTTCATAACATAATTAAATCCAGATCTATTCAGGATTTTAAGAAGGAATAACAACTACTGTGACTGACAAGAAGTAGGTTTCACCATATCCTCAAGATAACACATTTTCAATAGTCTCCCAGGTGGCAGTGTTAACAACATGAACCAAAATTTAACAACTCTTTGCGTAGCCAAATATTTAATTGACTCCATACCAATTTCAACCCTCAAGAAAACCACAGTGGTAGAAGGTGGGAAACCTAGAATAGCCCTTAAAAATTTATTCTGAACCACCTCTATCATTTCATCAACAGAGTAACCACGTACTTCAGCCCCATACAATATCGGTAGCAATACCTTCCCTCTGAATGCTTTACAGGTGACCTGAAATGAAATGGACCCATGAAGGGCATGGAATTTCCTGACCACCTGTGATGAATGACATGCTCTTTGTTTTTCTACTTCTAAATGTACCTTCCAACCCCAGTTACAAGAAAAGGTTAGTCCCAAATAATTAAAAGACTTAACCACCTCTATAACATAACCAATCATATACCAACAGAATTGTCTAAGTTGTCTATCCCATCTGACAATTTTTGTTTTCTGAAAATTAACCTTCAGTGCATTTATTTCACAGAGCTCATGGAACGTAGTCAAGGCGCGTTGAAGGACTACTGGTGTTCAAGAAATTATGGCAGCATAATCTGCATGTAGCAGGGTATTAACATGTGTAGCCAGAATCTTTGGCGAGTGATAATGTACATTTCTCATAATTCGAATTAAATTGTTCACATACAGATTGAATAGAATGGGGGGCAAATATTCAGCTTTGTCACACCCCTTTCCAGACAAGGAAAGTATCAGATAGTATCCCTTTACCACCACAATGGACTCTTGCCCATGGCCCTTCATAATATAAACTCAGAAGCTATAACAAACATGGGTTGATATTAAGAGCATACAATTTCTGCCATAGCCTCTCCTGATTAATAGTATCAAATGCCAAGGTCAAATCAACAAATGCAACATAAAGCTTATCCTTCAGTAATTTTGTATACTTATGTGCAATATATTGCAAGGTAAATGCATGATGGACAGTTGAAAATCCACTTCTGAAGTCAGCTTGCTCCTCTTCCAATACCATTTCATAATTGACCCACATAATCAGATTCCACAATAAATATCTGGCAAATAATGTTGCTACAATATTCATTAAAAATATAGGTCTATGAGAAGCTGGGTCATCTTGTAAACCTTCTTTATAAATAGGGATAATTAAATTCCCTTTCCATGACTCAGGGTAATGCCCAGTTGCCAAAATAGAGTTAAACCATACCGTTCAGTATAGGGACACATCACTCTATATGGTGGTAAAAGAATTCCGGGGGTAAACCATCCATACCAGGCACTTTCCCCATATTCTGGGTTTTAATAAGATTCTCAACCTCTGCCTCAGTAACCATGGGTATTTTCAAACGTTACGAGATCACAATGAACCCCCGTCAATACGCACATGGGGTGAAAGCGCCCTGAACGTCTGTTAGGCGGCCGCCAGATGTTCACCACGGTCAATTCCCACATGGGGTCAATTTCAACCACGCTTCCGGGGCTCTCCACTGGACAATCCCGGAAAGCGTGATCAGAGATCCCTGGCGGGAACCAACAAAAAGTCACGTCTGGCTGGTGACCATGGCCCGGAATCCCCGGTGGGATTCCGGGCTGTGGTCAAATCGGGCGGGCACTGCGGCCACATTGGCTGGAGTGCCCTCCCATCTCCCCAGAGGGTGGGCAGCAGGGGAGCGTGGGGGGGCGGGACCGTGCGGCTGCACGTTGCACCGCACAGCCCCACCCCTCCCTGATTCCTCGCCGGGATCAGCCGGAATGTCCCCGGTGGGGAATCTCAGGGTTGTTTCCATGATGAGGCGAAGTCGTCCCATCACGTCTGAAAACACCTCATGTGATGCCTAACAAAATTTGGGTCTATTCAATTTGATCCTATGGGGACAGAATTGCCCTCAGTTTCATCAACTGAATAATGAGCAGCATAATATTTTACCCAACTATCAGGAGGGATGCTAGAATCAAAGCCACCTTTATACTGTGACACTCCCCTAGACACCATATTCCAAAATGTTTTGCTATACCAACTTTGAATTGCTAATTGTAACTTTTCCCATTGTCCTCTAGCATATGTCTTCTTTTTCTCTTTAATTAAACTTTTATATTCCCTTCTCAATACTATAAGATTTTAGTATTAGATAATACTATCTAATACACAGGAACCCCTTCTCCTTAGATTTTTATAACAATGGGAGAGGAACTTCTTCATTTCTGCACACTCATGGTCAAACCATTGTGCCCCCCTTAAGTGTTTCACATACTTGCTAGGATATATTTCCTTCAGAAACAGATCATTCAATAAATCAAATAGCTTTTGTACCTCAGTTACTATATCCTGACGCTCTTCTAGGGCTAAATATCTTGTCCCTTCTACCTACAATCTCCTCCTGAGTTTAAAAAATCCCTAACCTCATCGGCCAGAATGGGATCCCATTTCAAACACTTTTCAATTGCCATGGAGGGAAATTCCACCAAGTTCCCAGAGGCAGTCCAAAGGGGCAAATCCAGGGGTAAGTCAGTCCAACAGAGGGCTAGTACTAAAGGGGGATGGTATTTTTCATATTAGTTATTGAATTATTTTATATTGTATATTTTTGAAATTTTGACTGTGAGCTGTCCCAAACTGGTGTGTGAACAGGAGGGTGTGGGATAGAAACAAGTTGAAATAAATAAACAAACAAATAAATAAATAATTTATTCCATTCAGGATTAGGCTGCTGAACTCATATAGATGACTGAGATAGGGGTAGACAAAGATTCTGTTTTGACCCAGATGGTGCTGGGAACTACTCAGTGTAGCATCAGCCTAACATTGGGAGCCGGAGAGGTGGAGTGGCAGGGGTCTGAAAAAGTAATCTGGTCTATCAAAGGTATCAGGTGTCTGACTTGTCCAACATGGAAAATATCCATCTTGTGGCTGGCCTTGTGATCTGTAGAGGACTGGGACTCCTGTTATTGATGGAGTCCGGTAGCCCCCTCTGGTCAAGCAGGTTTGCAGCCTTAAGCCATTTTCACATGGATGCCCCCCACCCCTCCAGCACACATGTAAGGGCGGGGGGCACCCATGCGAACACTGTGGCGTGTGTGGGGGGGATCTGTGGGTGGGGGTGTGTGTGTGCGCTCCAGTACTCTACCCACCTCCACCCATCACCCACACACAGAGCAACGGGCGTCAACGTCCGATGCTCCATGTGTGGGGGTCCGTGGGAATGCACACACACACACCGGCCACCCACCACACCACACCACCCCCCATCCCCCCACACATCTGTGCCCATTGGAAAAGGGCCTTAGAGTGCTTTGGACTCCTTGCTGTGCTTGGATTGTCAGGTTGCATCTGTGGCCAGGAGCACTTTTCACCAACTCCATCTGGTTAGGAGTCTGTGGCCTTTTCTTTCTGACTTCGATCTGGCCACTGCCAACTATGCTTTCATCACCTCGCGGCTAGATTATTGTAATGTGTTCTATGTGGGGATGCCCCTGATGACTATTCAATTATTTCAGTTCAATTATTTATTCTGGCATGGGCTTTCGCCTTGGCCAACAAAACATATAACATATAACAATAAGACAATACAACAAACATATATGGTAATTAAGTCGCTAAAAAAAGCAGCACATTCAAAAACACTGCTACTATTTGTCAAAAGTCCCAACTTCCAACATTGCCTGGTAAGGAGCAACCAGATATAAAATTAAATTTAACAACATAGTTAGAACACATCTTAATGGCATTACAACAAATCATAGCTCAAACCGATGGCTTACAAGATAGCCCCCTGCCCTATAGGCCTATCTCATTAACCTTCATTATTGAAGGCTAAATCCTTTATGCTCAATCCAATACCTTTAAGAAAATGTCCCAACTTTAAGTAATGTTTGAATTACAAAACCCTAGCTCACAGTTTAATTTCCACAACATAGGATAAACCAGTAGAAGAAATTTTTAACCACCCTTTGTTGTCATTTACCTAAGCATTTATTCATTGTATAAAAACCTCCATCCAAAAACACACAGGTCACACTTTGCAAGGGATCTTCACCACCCCATAGTGAAACCCTACCTCCCCTGCAAGGCTACAAGGTTCTATTAAATCAACTGAAATTATGGGCAAGGAATACAGCCTATATACTTCGGGCTCTAATTTTTCCTGCCAGCCTTAAGAATGTGGCAATTGCCATCAGCTCCTCCTTCACCATCAAGGAGAGGAGGTAAAGATAAACACCTTCTGAATCGAAATCGAACCCCCTTTTTAGCAGTGGCAAAAGCCAAATTTCTCTTAGAAGTTGGTAATGTGGACATCTCAATAAGAGGTGATCTGTGGATTCCACCTCTGCTTAGGAACATGAGCATAAGCGCTTGCTGTATGGCAACTTGTTTTGCCTACCCTCTGTAACTGCTGAATGAAGAAGTTGGAACCGAAGACAGGTATATAGCCTACCTAGCTGTGGATTTTCAAGTATGTCCAGATACCCCTCAAACTTCACATAAGGCTTGAACTGATATAGACATGGGGCTACTCTCCACCTAGCTAGTTCCGCTTTATCATCCTGATGGCCGATGTCTTTAATCCTCTCGCATAATCCCTGATGACTAGTTGGAAGCTGCAGATGGTGCAGAATTTGGTGGCTCGCCTCCTTTTGGGGATGAATCACTAGGAGCACATTACTCTGGTGCTCTGAAGTCTGCACTGGCTCCCTATAGCTTTCTGGGCACAATTCAAGTGGCTGTTTTTGACATTTAAAGCATTAAATGGTCTGTGCCCCACATATCTAAAAGATTGACTGTCCTTCCATGCCTTATTGCGGACCCTGTGATCTTCAATGGGTGCCTCCCTGTCGGTGCTGTCTTTTAGTCTTGTTCATACTACAAGGGCTCACAGGGGGTGTTCTCAGTTGCTGCCTTGTTGCTATGGGAACTCCCTTCCCCCAGAGGTTCATTTGAGCCGGAGCATTTTTCTGAGGTGGTGCAAGACTTCTTTTTGTTTATAAAGGCATTTGGTGGTTGGGGATAGGGGCAGGAATAGGGATTGGATGGAGGGTCTTTGGGAGATTGTGGTTGGAATGGGTGGTGTGGGGATAAGGGTAGGAGCTTTTTTGTAATTTATTTTAAGGTCATTTAATTGTATTGTTTTTATTATTGTAAGGCACTCTGATCTGTTTGGAAAGGTTGGGGTATAAATTTAACTAACTAAATAACTAACTAAGAATACATTGTGTTTGTGGTCTGGGATAGATTGGGGATTCTGCTCGTGTACCGACCACCCCGCTGCACAGCAAACTCCCTAACTGTTCTAGTCTAGCTGGTCTCAGAAGTGATGTTGAGATTTCCCAGACCTATTGTCTTGGGTGATTTCAACATATTTGCTGTGGCTGGCCTTTCAGGGGCAGCAGAGCAGGATTTCATGGCCACCATGAGAACCATGGGTCTATCCCAGATGATAACTGGCCTGACACATGAGGCTGGACACAAAGTGGATTTAATGTTTTGCACTGGGCTGAAAACTGAGGTTCCAGTTATCCGGGATGTAGATACGACTTCGCTGTCATGGTCAGACCATTACCTTCCGAGAGCCCATATCCCTGCTGTCCTTTGCCCCCCTGGGGTGATGGATCAGTTCGGCTGGTCCACCCTTGGAGACTAATGAATCCCGTAGGATTCCAGAACACTGAGAAGGATTTACCTTCTGACTTTGATGATCTCTCTGTCAATTCCCTGGTTGATCTATTGTTCCCAGGTGTCCTCTTCCTGTGTGGAGGCAGCACAGGTTTCCTTGGCATACAGAGGACCTGAGACTGCTAAACTGGGAGGTTAGACAGTTAGAGCACAGGTGGTGCTCGATTCTTGCCAAACCTGACCAACTGTGGCATAGATCATCTTTGAAGGACTATGCCATGGTGGTGGCGGTGGCAAAGAATGCCTTTTTCACTGCTGTCAAAGCATCTGCAAAGAGCGGTCCTGTGGAGCTCTTCCAGACAGTGGAATAGCCTGGTAAATCCTGGCTGTCTCCACCTGGAGTTAGTCATTAGTTGCCTGCTGTGATGAGTTTTCCACCTACTTTATAGATAAAGTTGCTCTTAATTGGCTTGACTTGGGAACTGCTGGTTTGGATTCAGTCAGAGTTTGGGGTTGGGAAGCTTGGTCTTGTCCAGTTTGCTTGGATCGGCTTCAATCAGTTTTTCTCTCCAATGCAGAGTGTGTGCTTGGAGTGATGCGGGTAACCAGTTGTGAATTGGATCCATGCCTGTCCTGACTTTGTGAAATTTATTTATTTATTTATTTATTATATTTCTACCCCGCCCCTCCTGCACACAGCTCAGGGCAGCTTACAATCATAAAACAATAATATAAAACAGTTTAAAATACATAAAACATTCCAAGAAAATTAAAACATAAAATAAACAGGGCCTGGGATATAAAACCATTCAGCTGAGGGAGATAAAATCACCTCCCCCTCCCAAAGGCCTGGGTGAACAGCCAGGTCTTGCATTTTCGCCAAAATACCAACAAGCTCCAGGCCAGACAGGTCTCCTCCGGTAGGGAGTTCCAGAGACGCGGCCCGGCCACCAAGGATGCCCTCTCCATTGTCGCCCCCCGCTTACCGCGGGGGTGCCTTCTTGGAGGTCCGAAGGAGCCGCTCTGGGGCACGGAGGGCGAGGCGGTCCCTGAGGTATGAGAGGTCGAGACCGTGAAGGGCGTTATAAACCAATACCAGCACCTTGAACCTGGCTCGGCACGCTATTGGCAGCCAGTGCAGAGCCTGGAGCACTGGTTTTATGTGCTCCCTGCGACCCGTCCCCGAAAGAAGACGGGCCGCTGCATTCTTCACTAGCTGCAGCTTCTGAACCAGGCACAAGGGAAGCCCCACGTAGAGCACATTACAGTAGTCCAGCCTCGAGGTGACGAAGGCATGGACGAGGGAGGCCAGGTCCGGGCCGGAGACGAATGGACGCAGCCTCCACACCAGACACAACTGGCGAAAGGCCGCCTTAACGACTGCCTCCACCTGCCGCCCTAGGCGGAGATCCGCATCCAACTCCACCCCCAGACTCTGGACCTGTTGAGCTATTGGAGGGCGAACCTCCCCGCATGATAAGGCGCGGGGGCATGATGTCTCCTCCCCCAGCACCACCCGCTGGCTTCTCCCCAAGAGGAGAACAGTCCCATCCAGACCCCCGAGGTCACGCAGCCGTCTCAGCAGCAGTCCATGGCCCACGGTGTCAAAAGCGGCCGAGAGATCTAGCAGGATGAGAAATGTTGAACATCCTGCATCCATCTCCCGGCGGAGATCGTCAACCAAGGCCACCAATGCCATCTCAGTGCCATGGCCAGGGCAGAACCCAGATTGAAACGGGTCTAGGAAACCGATGCTGTCGAGAGAGACATTGAGACCATTGTTTGCTGGGGTCAGCAATGCCTCCCTTCAGGAGGCGAGGATGTCTGAGTGCCTCAAAACTGCAGTTGTCCAGCTCCTGCTTAAAAAAAAAATTCTTGAAATTGACTCCCCTGTGAACTATTGCCTTGTCTCTAATCTTTCCTTTTTCAGAAGTTTACTGAATGGGTGGTCACCTCGCAGCTTCAGGAGCACCTTGATGCTCTTGGATTTCTGGACCAATGTCAGTCAGGCTTTTGTCCTGGACATGGCACTCAGAAGACACTTATGACCTTGTTTGATTACTTCTGTTTGGCAATCTACAAGGGAGACTTATAGATTTTGTTAGATCTTTCAGCGGTCTTTGAAACAGTTGGTCATGGGGTGTTGTTGGCATGGCTGTGTGACCTGGCAGGGGTTCACAGGACTGATATTGGGCATTTTTACACACACGTTAAAGCTCCAGTTTTTTCAATCTTCTGGATTTACAAGTCCACAAGTAAGTTCCAGATGAATATCTCTCTCTCTCTCTCTCTCACACACACAACCACAAGTTCTTGGATGCATTCTTCACACAAACACTGCCCTGAGGCAGCCTAAAGTAACCTCAGCTGTAGATGTGACAGGCTGCCATGGAAACCAAGTGACTACATCTGCCTTGAGCAAAGGAGTTTACCAGGAGAACTTTTTACACACAAATATTCTGGGAAATGTTCTACGCAGAAGTTCAAAGATCCGGAAGTTTAAGATCTGGGTGAGTGATTTAGACACACAGAAAGTTCAGGATGTAACAGCAAACATCCAGGAGAAATGTGTGTGTAAAAACACCCATTGAATGGTTTTACTAATTCCTGTCTGGGAGAGCCCAGATGGTGGTGATGGGTAATGGCTCATTGCTGATGACACCCACCGAGTGGTTGCTAAAATAAAACAGAACTCATGAAGAATATGGATAAACATGAACATACTGAATAAATAAATCAAAAATCAATAATATTTAAATTCAACATACAACAAACAAATCCAATATGAGAAAATCAATATAGTAATAGAATCTTGTATTGAACAACCAAACTCAATGCATTTTGGGATAGAAACCCTTCTTCAGGGGTTTAACATTAACAATTTGGGGAAAGAAACACCAAAAAAGCAATTATATATAACACTCTGCACCAATATAACTCACAGAACACTTGTATTTGTGCAAGAATTAAAAAAAAAATTAAATATATAAATGAACTATATTTACCCATTTTCTAACGATTATAAAATTCACTAGTGTCACAATCAATATACCAGCAATATGCTTAAATAAAGCAGAAAAAGGGAGGGAGGAGAGATAAAATGAGTCTTTTCCAGTACATACTATGGAGATTCTTTCACCAATCATAAAAAAAAAAAAAATTCACTAGAGATGCACTTATTGCCTCTACAGAGAGTCCTACGAAAATCTTTTGTTAAAAAATGCAAATACTGGCAAAAAGGCTGTTGTAAAAAACAAACAAACAAATCCTCCTGTAGTATAAAATTCAATCATCTGATTAAAAATATACTTTCTAAATGCCAACCTATAATAAACATAAATATTTGTAAGGGGAAGGAGGGCTCAAACAAAAGTATTTTTAATACCTTGCTCCTCTTCACAGGAATCAGCTCCTTCAATCAGAGCTGCTCTAAAGCAAATTAAACAAACCACAGAGCCAACCCACGAAGTGGCTTATATACTAGCAAGTCACAAAGTATACACAGGTGTGTATAAAATCAGGGTAATAGATCTAATCAACTAGAGAAAACAGCTGAGATCCAAACCCTCATTCAGGACTAAAGGTTTCAGCAGTATTCAACCTAAAAATCCATTGTGCTTCTCTCCTCAATAAAAATAATAATCTCTATCTCCCATCTTGCTGTCCACGCTTTCTACAGTCCCCAAAATAAAGTCTCCAGCACTGTGACCTGCTGATGTAAAATGGTTCACCAATGGTTCTGGTTGTGTGTTTGTTTGTTTTTATTGCTCCTATGTTCACTGATTCTGAATTTTAATTTGTAAATTGGCTCCCTCGGGACCTCTCTTGTGGGGTTCTGCAGGCTTCCATCTTGTCCCCACTCCTGTTCAATTGTGTATCTGAAGCTCTTCAGTGAGATTATATGGAAATTTGGAGAGAAGTGTATATTCAGTATGCTTATGACACCCAACTCTATCTTTTTTGTATCATCTGATCCAGACCCTACAGTCTCAGTGCTTATCCAGTGGCTTGTGGGAAGGCTGTGTATAGACTCAGACCTTTGTTCCCGTTGCCTCGCGGCCCTACCTGGCACGGGTAACAGCTTGCTGGTGGCGGTTGTTGTCCCCCCCTCCCCCTCTTGAGAAAGGAGGATGGGTAGGACGGGGGCACATGGCAACGCAGGAAACGGCGCGAGGCGAAGTCTCGCAGGAGGCGAGACTTCGCGACCGCCATCTTGATACAGGCGTGGAACCCGCCATTCCGCGGGCTCACGGTGCACTGCACCTTTTCAATTGCAGCTGGTTTGGGCTCCCCGTGCTGGGTCAGAATCCCCGTGGTGAGTTCGCCCTCAGGAAGGACGGGAGGGCCCCGTTGCAGGGGCAGCCAGGCAGTTGGCTGTTGTGGTGGGGGGGCACCCAAAGGGACTGGGCTCATGGCACACTGAGCCTCTTTCATTTCTGCCGGGCGGGCTCCCCGCGGTGAGTTCGCCTGTGGGAAGGCCATAGGGGCCCTGGTGCAGGGTGCCTAACAAGAAACAAGGCCTATAGGCCCCTCAGGACCCCCAGCATGAGTGCACCCCCGGAAGGGATGCGTGTCCCCCCCCCTGGACAGAAGCAGGCCCTTTGCAGACCTCGTTGGGACCGTGTTACCCGGAGGTGCCCCTGGTAACAGGGGCATCCCCAAAAGACCTTACAGGCCTTCAGAATCCCCATGTGGGTGCACCCCTGACTAGGCTGTGGGAGCCCCTCCCCCCTCCACAGGAGAGGACCCCTTACAGGCCTCATCGTGGGACTGCATTCCCTGGGGGCAACCCTGGGGGCGGGGGCACTCCGGTAAAGACCTTACAGTCCTCATTGGGAACTGCGTTTCCCTGGCAGCAGGGGTTCCCTGGCTGGGGACCTCCCAACAGGGGCGCTTCAGAGGAGGCTTCTTTGGTGACCGGGTTTCCCGGGTGGGTTTTTTTATTAGGGCCAGGAGCTGCAAGGCCTCAGAGATGCCACACAAGGCTGGGGGTGAGAAGGGGTGTGGTAGTACGCCAAGGAGAGGGAGAAGCCAGGCAGGAGGTGGGTACACCCCACCCCTGCCCCTCTCTTTCATCGGCCTTTTTTCCCCACGGACATGGCACGGCACGGCTTCACGATGGCAAAGGGGAACGGGGGTAAGAAAGGCAAGGGCCCAGCACAAAAGACTCTAGCGAAAAGGGTAGAGGAAGTACTGGATTCCCTCCAGGCCTGCATGAGTGGGTGTGAGGGCGTCCTGAATAGCATGACGCATAGGGAGAAAGGTCAAATTTCCGAGGAGCCATGCAATACAAGTTGAGCTGGGGCCCAGAATAAGGCTGGCAAAGGGGGAGTGCAAGGGTCCGGGGAAAATCCCATGTCTCGTGAGTCAGGCAATGATTTGAGGGAGGAGCGCAGCCCTGGGACCAGGGCCAGCTCAAGGGTGGTGCAGCTTCCGGGCCAGTTTCAAGACAAGGTGGGGGTTACAGGGGTCGGAGCCTGTGGAGGCCAATCCCCGGTGACCATGAGGCCCCGAGCATGCGACGGGGGCCAGGTCCTGGGAGAACAAGCCGGGCCTGTGCCGGCAAGGCCTCCCTCTCCGCCTAGGTGGGGGGAGGCGCCATTTGTCGCCCCCTAGGGTCAAAGGGGATGAACCACCAGCTCAAAGGGTGTGTGGAGACAAGCTGGCAGTAGTTCTCGAGACCTTGAACATGTTCGAGACTGCACGAACCTCACTCAAGAGGTAGAGGGGAGGATGCAGCTCCTGCGGAGCACTTAGTGGCAGAGACAATGGCCGAGTCACCCAGGACAACAGATGAGGTCACTAGCACCATCACCCAAGGCCAAGGTGGGTGCAGGCAATGTAGCCAAAGTCCAAGTGGGCCAAAAGGGGGCACATGGAGCAATGAACAGACCACCCCACTCAGGCTCTCTGGGGCAGGGCGGTTGGGATGGGTGGGGTCTTGGGTGCCCTGGCCTTTGCAGGATACAGGGGGGATGGCCAAAGCTAGGCAGGAGGATGCCAGAGTGGAAGCAAGGCTGGAGCAGAGTTGGGGGGAGAGCAGACAGGCCGTGGGGGCTGGTGCCTTGGGTCAGGGTTATGCCACCCAATTGGCAGCGGCCCACTGTGAACCTAGGGCCTGGGCACCTGTCGGAGCATCAGTTGGGGTGTATCTCACCCCACATACACGGGAAAAAATATGGAAGGGTGAATACATAGACGTTTTTTCACTGCTTTATAACTCCAACAAGAAGGCAAAGGAGAAGGAGCATTTCAAGCACCCTAAGATAGATAGGAACTGGTCCAACTGGTCCATCACCTTCTCGGTGCTGATGGGTGTCATGGTGCAGGCTGCACCCGATTGAGCTGCCGAATTAATAAAGTACCTGGATATTGTGCGCAGGGCTTATGACACTGGGAACCCGGATGCGTGGCTTTGTTATGATGAAGGCTTTAGGAAAAGGGCAGCAATTACCCTGGGGCTTAGATGAGACATACACGCAACAGATTTGTGGCTGGAGTCTATGTCCAACATGGTAAGGACTCACAGGACCGACAGCGGTCACGCTCTAGTAAGAGGTGGGGTAGCCCCAATGAACGATCCCTTTTGGGAAGGTGGGCATCAGAATAGTCAGAAGGGAGGTACATGCTGGGACTTCAATGGGCCTGGTAGTTGCGCCCGATCCACATGCCGGTTTTGGCATGCTTGTTCCCATTGCAGGTGGAATCACTCAGGAGCCCAATGTAACAGGGTACGGGCTCCAGCATGAGGGAGACAGCAAGGAAGAGCTGGGGGCAACCAGCACCAAGGGGGAGGAAAAGGCCCCAACACCAGTCAAACATAGGGCACTTGAAAGTGCGCTCAGTGGTTGCCCGATGCGCAAGGAGGTTGAATATGTAGTGGCGGGCTTCAAGGAAGGTTTTGTTATACCCGCCAGATTCAAGAAGGCAAGGTCGTTGGTGAGGAATTTGAAGTCGGTGAGGGGGAGAGAAGACTTGGCGGCCACCAAGCTCTGCAAGGAACTCAGAGAGGGCCGCATAGTGGGCCCTTTCAACTTCCTACCTTTTCCCGATTTGCATGTCTCACCTTTGGGCATAGTGCCCCAAAAGCAGCAAGGTGGATTTTGCCTCATCCACCATCTGTCCCACCCTAGGGGGATGGTCAGTGAATGACGCTATCCCCCCAGAGCTATGTTCCATTCACTACGCATTCCTTGATGCCGCTATCGAATTGACTAGAGGGTGTGGGAAAGCGGTGCTGCTGGTGAAGTGTGATATAAAATCCGCATTCCGCCTGCTACCAGTCCACCCTGAGAGCTTTAGGCTACTTGGGCTCCAGTTTGGAGGCCAATATTTCTACAACAAGGCGATGCCCATGGGGTGTTCGATATCTTGTGCGGCCTTTGAGTGATTCAGCTCCATACTGGATTGGCTGGCGTGCCAAAGAACGAGGGCCCGATATATTCTTCACTATAGCGACGATTTCCTATTCCTTGGGAGGGGAGGGACAGGAGAGTGTGAAAGGGCCCTCCAGGACTTCCAGGCCATGGCAGCTGAACTAGGGGTCCTCCTGGCACCCGAGAAGACTGTTGGCCCTGCAACGGTTTTGACATTCTTGGGGATTGAGTTGGATACCGAGCAACAGGTGTCCCGATTGCCAATCGATAAGCTGAATACCCTGGTATGGGACATTGAGGCCGTTTGGGTCATCCCAAAGCAACAGTCAAACAACTGCAGGCCCTGGCAAGAAGCCTTAATTTTGCATGCCAGGTGGTGGCACCAGGGCAAGCTTTCCTACCCAGGCTTTATGAGAAAGTGGGCTCCAACCTACCAGGCCACTGTCACATCAGAATCTCTGCTGACATGAGAGAAGACTTAAAAATATGGCTTCAATTCCTGCAGAACTTTAATGGAGTTAGTATTTGCTGGCAGAGGTGGCTGATGGAGGTCGAACTGGAGGTCCAATCCGATTTGGCGGGGTCTTTGGGTTTTGGGGTATATTGGAAGGTGGTGCACAGCCCCATGGTCAGAGGACTGGATACAGGATGGGAGGACGCAGGACCGTACATTTTTGGAATTGTTCCCCATAGTGGTGGCAGTCCACATATGGGAAAGTGAATTCACGAACAAAGCTATTTTGTTCTGGTGCGATAGCCTCGCTCTTGTACATATAGTGAATACTTTGTCATCCCACTCCAGGAGGGTGATGGGGTTGTTGAGAGCGTTTGTCAGGCAATGCCTGGGGAGCAACATATTATTCTCAGCCAGGCACGTGCCAGGTCTTAACAATGGCATAGCTGATGCGCTCTCTTGCCAACAGATGGAGCAGTTCAGACCACTTCTGCCAGAGGCCAGGAAGGAGCCGGAGGAACTTCTCACAGAAATATGGAGCATTGGACAGTAGCAATGTTCCAGGCAGTGCAGGGATCACTGGCCCCTTGAACTAGGGCAGCTTACCTGCAGTCACTGGCAGAGTTTCAGACTTTTAGGAAAGAGAAGGGCTGGGGGACCCAGATCCCAATTATGGAGGACCAGACCCTGCAGTTTGCCGTTGGGTTGCGAGATAGGGGGCTGGCGCCCAGGACGATTTCCGGCAAGTTGACTGCCCTAGCCTTTTACAAGAAGTTGGCTGGGTTTCAGTCACCGAATTGGGGATTTTTTTGTAAGGAAGATGCTAGAAGGTTGGCAGAGGGAGACACCTAAGGGTTGAGATAGTAGGCGGCCCATCACGCCAACGATATTATGTGATTTATGCCAGAGCCTCACTGGGGTGTGTTTCTCGGGGTTTGAGATTAGCCTATTTTAGAGTTCATTCAAATTAGTGTTTTGGGGGGCTTTTCGAGTGGGTGAGTTATAAGTCGCCTCAGTCCAGGCCCAAGGGGGAATGGTAGTAGCCATAGAGGATGTCCAGGTGGGACCCAAAGGGATGACGGTGTTGGGACAAGGGTCCAAGATGGACAAATGTTGTCAAGGCCAGGTGATAAAACTAGCAAGAATAGAGGAGGTCAAACTTTGCCCCGTAAGGGTGCTAGAAGCATATGTAGATGCATGTCCAAAGGTAAGGGGGCAGTTGTTCATACATGAAACGGGGTGAAGCTCACAAGATATCAATTCTCAGCAGTAATGAATTAGGCATTGAGGAAACTTAACTTACCAACTCAATCGTTTGGCTCCCATTCATTCAGGATCGGGGTTGCTAGTTGTGCAGCTGCTGCCAGGTTGTAAGAGCGGGAGGTCAAGGCGATCGGCTGATGAAAGTCAGGGGCCTATCTCTCCTATATTCAGAAGGTCCAGTTGTGAAATAAGGGACCTTGGGGGAATGGCAGCATAGGGCAAGGAGGAAGGTAGATAGGCTAATAAGATAGATAGGGCAAGGAAGAAGGTTAATAAAGAGGTCGGAAAATTAGTGTGGGAAATGGGGGGTAGAGTTATTAGACACCCAGAAATTAAGTTCAGTGGCCAAAATTATATCGGGTCGACGGGGTGCACCTGTCTGATGACGGCCTTGAAATTTACCTACAGGCGGTGCAGAAAGCATTGAGCCAGCTCTTAGAAGAGTCGGGAGGGCGGGGCGAGACTAGTCAAGCAGATGCTGACAGTTTTGTACTGAAATGAAACTTAAACCATAAACTGAAACCTTGTGTTGCTTGTGATTCCTCCCATCCCATATATATATATAAATATATATATATATATATAGAGAGAGAGAGAGAGAGATGAGGGGGGGACATTAGACAGTTGTAGGAGTTAGCTTAGTGATAGAGATAGTGTTAGTGATTTAGTTTTAGTGTTTGTAGGAGTGGCCTGTATACTTATTAGATAATCCATTTAGTACATAGCATTTAGAATAGTTAATAGCACTTAGATTTAGTGTAGATATATATAATATTAGATAAACAAATTAAATTAAAAACCCATATAAAAACAAAAAAACAAATAAAAACAAATAAAAACCATATAAAACCAAATAAAAAACCAAAAAAAAATAAAAAACAACAAAAACACCCATATAAGAAAACATTTCCCGAACAGCTGAACCCGAACTAAACAGCCGAACCCGAAGCTGGCGATCTTACCAAACTGCCGAACCAAATGGACGAACTCAACGCAGCCGAACCGAACGGCCAAACCGAACGGATGAACCAAACTCAACCGAACCGAACGGTCAAACCCGAACAGCGATCTGTTCGCCCATCCCTAATATCTTTGGGTATTTTCAGATGTGACGAGATCACAGTGAACCACGCTGAATACCTACATGTGGTCACTGTGCCCTGCAAGTCTGTTCGGCAGCTGCCAGATGTTCGCCACACTGAATACCTACATGGGGTCAATTTCAACCATGCTTCCCAGGCTATTGGCGCGAAAATCGGCTGAAGTGCGGTGAAAGTGATTCCAGGTGGGCATCAAAAAAAAGTAACATCTGGTCGGCTATCACAGCCCGCGGTCAGACACTGCGGCGGCATTGGCCTCACCGCCTGCCCGTCTCCCCGGAGGGCGGGCGGCAAGGAAACGTGGAGGGGGCGGGACCATGCAGTCGCACGTTGCACCACACAGCCCCGCCCCCTCCCTGATTCCCCGTCGGGATCCCTGGCATGTCTGTTTTGCCATGCCTGGGTGATCCTGACGGGGAATCTCTGGGTTGTTTTCGGGACAGGGCGAAGCTGCCCCGTCACGTCTGAAAACCCCCTATATCTCTCTATCTCTATATATATGGGATGGGGGGGGAAATCACAAACACAAGGTTTCAGTTTAAGGTTTCAGTTTCATTTCAGTACAAACCTGAAATGAAACTTAAAGCAATCTAATAATCCTACTCAACGCCTGCTGTTCAGGAACAGTGACTAGCTCAGAAGGAGTTGGGAAGGGGGGAGGCAGATAGTTTCATTTCTTGCAAGCCTCTCCACCCCTGCTGCCTGGAAGTATGCTCCTCAGTGACTAGTACTACTACCTCTTCCTGTCATGTTTAACCTTACACTGAACCTTTTTTTTGCCACCTGAACTCACCCGAACATGATCTGAACTGACCGAACTGTTCGGTCATTTTGATGTTCGGAATTGAGTTCGGTTTGGCCAGTTCATGTTTGGAAGTTCAGTTCGGTTCGGTCATCCGAACAGGCCAAGTTCGGGCCGAACTCCGAACTTCCTAACCGTGTTTGCCCAACCCTAGTAAGTTTACTCCAGTTCAACGAGTTAATAGTTAAAGTTGAGATGACCCAGAGGGGCGGCGCCCCTTCCTCACCCGACTAGATTTAATAAACTTTGGTGCGGCCTCGTTTACCCCATACATTGGTGTCTGTGTCTTCCTTTCAGGGTGGGGGACAACAACCTACTGCGATGTGCTGTGCTTGGGGCTGCCCTTGAAGTGTGTTCAGAGGCTTCTGCTGGTGCAGAACATGGCAGCTCACCTCCTGAGAGTGGATGACTGAGAGTACATTAGACCAGTGCTTTAGGGTCTACACTAGTTTTCTGTAGCCTTCCAGACTTAACTATAGGTCCTGGTTTAGACCTACAAACCCCTGAATGACTTGGGTCCAACATACCTTAAGCATTGCTTCCACCCTTATGTCTCACTAGCTGGGAGCGGCTCTCCCATCCCTTCTGTACATCAAATGTGAATGTTGAGGCCATGAGCAGAGACATTATCAGAGGCCACTCCACACCCCTAGAACTCTCTTCTTCTTGGTATCTGACAATGTAAAGCATTCTTGATTAGGTGGGCTTTTGGTATCCATGGATGGGTTAGAGCAGATGTGGGGAACACTTTCTGTCCTGTGGGCCACATTGAATATTAGTACAAGTTCCAAGGGCCAGATAGAGGTTGGGGGCAGGGGTGCTTAACGGGTTTATTCAAGAAAAGGAGGCGTCAGATCACGGATCTGTGCCGTGGATCTGTACCCTACTCTCGTGTGCATGCCCTCCTCTCTGAAAAAGTGAGCTCATGATAATGGAGCAGTGCTTGGGGAGAGAGAATGAATCCAGGGGCCATATCCAGGCACTAGAAAGGGGTCAAACAAAAACTTGCCAAGAACCACATTTGGCCCCTGGGCCTGAGGTTCTCCACCCCAGGGTTAGTGCTTTAACTGGTTTTAACCATTTCTTTTTATGTCTTTGGTTTTATTTGTAACCAGTTCTGAGTCCATGGTTTGGGAATAGGGTGGGATAAAAACTCTAAATAAATAAAATACATGAATTCACAAGGGTTCCTCAGTCAGTGCTACTCACTCTGGTCATGATGTGCATATGTGTAACTGTGTAAGGCAAAAAATGATTCTCCTTGTTCAGAAAGATATATATGCCCACCGGGTGAGTAACTATACATATACTTTCTCTCCAGGAAAAGGATGTTAGAACATAGGTGGGGTTGCCACTGCTAAACATTATTGCTGGTGAAAGTCTTCTTAAAATACATGGCACTAAATCTGACATTAAAGCATAGCATCAGTACTAAACAGCTTGAGGATCATTCAGCACAAGTGACTCTTATGTTAGTAAACATCTCAATCTCCAAATTCCATTGTGGACAGGAATAACTTTGTCCTTTATGAACTACCCCAATTCTTAGTGTCTTGGGTATTCTTTTCATATGTATGACTTAGAAGTGCTAGAAAAAAATAGCTTTCATGAGTCATTAAAATTAATACGGGAGCTAATGTGTAATTAGGGATGATATTCAATTTGTGTTTTTCCTGGTGACCTAAAATTCAGGTAAAATCAGGACATAGATAAAAGTTCAATAAATAATACATTCGTAAAAGTTTATAAAACTACCTCTTAAAACTGGAAGGTTGAACAAGCTGGGACTGCCCCCAGTGTAATGCTGCTTGCTTGTAAATGACTCCCCTTTGGCAAAAAATCAATAAAATACAAAATTTCCTAATTAGTTGGAATTTCAAACTAAGTGCTTTTTCTTTTTAGTTTTCAAATCATTCTAAAGGTGGGGAAAAAAGCCTAGAGAAATTAACTTAGCAGAAAAAAAGATAGATCATAAGATATTATTTAACTCTTAATTAATTGGCTGCCCCTTGGCACCAGTAAAATTTTCTTTGACTTTGGCTGTTCTTTACAGAGTAGAAAGTACAAATCTGACAGAGTGCAGAGTAGGAAAATCCAGGTCTGTACTTTTCCAGGCGTTTGCCAGAAAAGTCATGGGGAATGGCTTTCGCACTGGCCAAACTCCACACATATCTTGGCTCCCAGATTCTCTCCTGGAGTCAAAATATGCACGGACCGGCCCATTGCTAAAGGTGTGAATGTGGTCTTAGTGCATGCTTCTGTTGTTCCTCTTTTGTCTGTCTGAGTTGTTGGCATCATAGGATTAGAATTGCAACCGGGCACCCAATCAAATCTAGGATGCCTGACCCACCCTGGTCATGTTTGGGAACTAACAGGTGTCTGAACATGGCTTGACAGGCTATCCACGGCTTCCTGGGCTGACTCGCTGCCTGGCTGCTGCTGCTGCTTCTCTGGTCCTGGTCATGGCTCCCTGCTCCTTCCCAAACCACAGTTGAGCTGAGCCGGGAACTGGGGGAGAGTGAGGAGGCCTCTTGCAGTGTGGTGCATTGGGACACAATGTGGCATAGTGGGGATGCACATGAGTCATGCACAGAGCACCATAAGAGGCCTCCTCACACACTTTCCCCCCACTCAGAAAAAGCAGAGTGGGAAGCAGCAGCCAGGACCATGACTGGAAGAGCAGCAATGGTTGGGCAGTGAGTCAAAGCTACTTGGGGCTTCCTGCGGCATCTTGAGAAGCCCTGGTAATACCCACATTTTGGGGTACCAGACACCTGATGGGGCCCTGGTGACCCATCGGGTGCCTGTGTGGAATGTCCGAAAATGTGGGTATTACCCACAGGTAGTCAATATGCTATCCACTGCAGCTCTGCATAAGATGTCTGAAGATTTAGGCTCTAATCTTCAGAGAGCTGAATGCAATTAGAATATGCCCTATGGGACTGACACTGGTACAGCACTTTGAAGACTTCTGTTTTAATTTGTTCAGGAGACTTATGGAACCAGAAAGGTTTCAGAATGCTCTAGGGGAATTACCTCCTGATCTCGATGACCTCATTGCTTTTTGGAACAGCTTTTTTACTGAGGCCATCGACCGAACGGCCCCTAGGCATCCGCTTCCAGAATGCTGATGGTGGGGGTCACCATGGTTCATGGAGAACCTGTGCCGGATGAAACAAGATGAATGGCGGTTGGAGCGAGGGTGGCACCGGACTCGGACTGAAGCTGGCTGATTGGAGCATAAAGCTAGTTTAAGAGCATATGCTGTTGCGGTGCGGGCAGCAAAGAAAGAATTCTTTGCTGCCCTCATTGCGTCCACAAAGTCATGTCCAGTGGAGTTTTTCTGGGTGGTGGAGAGGCTGGTCAGTCCGGCTTCTCTCCTCCTGGAACTGGAATTTTCCAGTGCCCGCTGTGACATGTTTGCTGACTTTTTTGTGGATAAAATCGCTCAGATTCATCACGATCTCGATGCTGCACATATGACAGGTAGTGAACTAGAGGTAGGGGAATCCCCGCCATGTCAGTATTTGTGGGATCAGTTTCAGTGGGTGTCACCTGCTGATGCAGCTGATGTCCTTGGGACAGTCCAGGCCACGTGTTGTGAGTTAGATCCATGCCCATCCTGGCTGGTGAAAGCCAACCGGGAGACATCAGGGCAGTTGCTGGAGAGGGTGGTCAATGCCTCCCTTGGGGAGGGCAGGGTGCCAAGCCACCTCAAGGAGGCAGTGGTGTGGCCCCTGCTCAATAAACCATGTTTGAGCATTGACTCACTGGCCAGCTATTGGCCAGTCTCTAACCTTCCCTTTTTAGGGAAGGTTATTGAATGGGTGGTGGCCCGGCAGTTACAGGGGCATCTGAACCGGGTCGGTTTTCTTGATCCCTTGCAGCCTGGCTTTCCCCTGGGGTTTGGCATGGAGACTGTATTTGTGGCCTTGATTGTTAACCTATGCCGTGAGTTAGATCAGGGCAGATCATCTATTTTGATCTTGTTGGATTTGTCAGTGGCATTTGATACCGTTGATCATGAGATGTTGGTGACAAGGCTGCGGGACTGGGCGGGGTGAGGGGGATTGTTTTAGAATGGTCCGCTCATTCCTGGCAGGGAGAACTCAGTGAGTGGTTCTCGGGGAACACACGTCATCTCCCCGGCACCTCATGTCCCACAGGGTTCTATTCTGCCCCCTCTCTTGTTCAATGTGTATATGCAACCCTTTGGGGAGGTCATGAGATGGTTCAGCATACATCGTCATCAGTACGCCGATGACACACAAATTTACCTCTCATTTTCTGGAAATCCAGGCCCGGCAGTCTCGGTGCTTACCTGGTGCTTGGCAGCTGTGGGGGACTGGATGAGAGCGAATCAACTGAGACTGATTCCCGACAAGATGGAGATGACGGTGGTGGGTAGGGCTGAGGGGATGGTATCCCCCGTTATCGGAGGGGTCTGCCCCCCTCTGGCCACTCAGATCTGTAGCTTGGGGGTGCTTCTCGACCCACAGCTCTGCCTGGATTGTCAGGTGGAGGCTGTGGCGAGGGGAGCATTTTCCCACTTACATCTGGTACAATGACTGCAGCCGTATGTCTCCAACTCAGACCTGGCAACCATCATCCATGCTTTCATTACCTCTCGACTGGACTACTGTAATGCACTCTACGTGGAGCTACCTTTGAAGATGATCGGGAGGCTGCAGCTGGTGCAGAATATGGTGGCTTGTCTCTTAACAGGGACGGGTCGCCGCAAGCACATTACACCTGTGCTCCATTCTCTGCACTTGCTGCCAATAGTCTACCAGCCTCAATTCAAAGTGTTGGTGATGACCTTTAAAGTCCTAAATGGCTTGGGGAGTGCTTATCTGCGAGACCGCATCAGGCCCCGGGTCATTTCGCGGCCCCTGCGGTCAGCCAGGGGTGCCCAACTCGAGATCCCCCGGTTATCCCGGGTGGTGATGACAGGGAAGGAGTTCTTGGTGGCTGCACCAAGACTGTGGAACTCCCTCCCGATGGAGGCTCATTTATCCCCAGATCTCCCCTCTTTCCAAAGTTTGTGTAAAACCTGGTTGTTCTGCCGGGCCTTTGGGGATTGGGTGTGTGTGTGTCGGTGTGTATGTGTGTGGGGGGGATGTTTTTATTGCCTTATAGCACTCTGCCTTTTAGTAATTTTAAAATATTTTAATATTTAGTTTTATATATTTTATTGTTAGATTTTATATGTTGTCCACCGCTCCGAGCTGTCATGGTGTGGGAGGATGCGGGGTAAAATTGTATTTAAATAAATAAATAGGATGAAGGAAGATGGGGATGGCTTGATGTTTTCTAGCCTGCTAAGGCAGAGCTGAATGTGCTGGGGGAGACAAACGACAAATCTACTGTTAGGACAATGGTGATCTCCAAACCTTTTGACTGTGTGCCTGTATTTTGAGATTTAAAAACAAACAAACCTACCCCCTACCCCACAAATAACCACACAAAACCAGAGAACAACAGAGATATGCAGATTGATTAATCAATCAATCAGTGTCTACTTCATCAGCTGATGGCATGCACCTCTCCCCCCCCCCCCCTTGAGGTTCTAACCCATGGTTTGTGAACCTGAAACATACAATTTATGAGGATTAAATTTTCAGACCATGAACACCACTGTCACCTTTATTTGAATGTCTATGAATTAAGTTTATCAGCAAAAGCTTCATGAAAAGGAGAGTGAGTAGCAGAGAAAGCTTTAGTGGTGAACACCACTGAACAAAACCCTTTATGAAATGGAGAACTTGCTTTCAGTTGTCTTTATGTTAAAACATTTTAATGAAACAAAACCTTTTAAAGAAGGGCCTCTCTATATAAGAAGAAATCCCAGAGGGAATCTCCCATTTCCTTCTCTTAACAGCAATCTCCTTTCTGAGAAAAGGAGAAGCAAAGGAAAAAGAGTTATAGAAGTAAGGAAGAAAACCTTCCCATCTCCAGAGAAATGCCATGCAAAAAGCAAACAGGTATAGATAATGCACAGAAATACTGGAAGCCTCTCTTCAGTTATGAAGTCAGGGCATGAGTGAGAGATTCAGAAGTCTGGTTGATATTTATCAGTAACTGAACCTAACCTCCAGTAACTGGCCTAACCTCTTAATAATACCTCTTAATACCTCAGGGACCGCCTCGCCCTCCACGCCCCAGAGCGGCTCCTTCAGTCTGCCGGGGGTGCCTTCTTGGAGGTCCCCCGTGTTAAGCGGGGGGCCACAATGGAGAGGGCATTCTCGGTGGTCGGGCCGCACCTTTGGAACTCCCTTCTGGAGGAAGCTCGCCTGGCCCCTAGCCTGTTGACATTACAGCGAAGTTGCAAAACCTGGCTGTTCGCCCAGGCCTTTGGGGAGGGTGGGAGGGTAGGGTGAGGGTTTTTTTAGCTCCCCCACCTTACTTGTTATTTATTTATGATATTTAGCTCTGTTTTAATATTTTAATATTATTCTTATGAAATGTTTTAAATTGTTTTTATTGTATTTTACTGTTGGAAGCCGCCCCGGGCTGCTTTGCAGGAGGGGTGGGGTACAAATCCATTAAATAAATATATAAAATAAAAATAAATAATTTTGAACCCGTGAATATTTCCAGCTTTTTATATGATCATATGCATATTATATTAATCATTTATTCATTAGTATACAAAATCACCATACTAGTCAAGAACTGAAAAACAGGCATATGCAAATGGACCTTGGTATAAAAATGAACCATCAAGCAGCAGTTTCTCTTTCCATAGAAGGGAGGTAGGAACCAAGAGGAAACCACACTCATCTGTATGTTGTTATAGGTTCTGATTATAAAACCCAGATAAATATATTTGCAGGTCCACTTCCTTCTGAAGAGGATGGGCTGATGCAGGGTGAGTAGGTATGTGCAGATGCAGTTCGGAAGTTCGGAATTTGGACCGAACTTGGTCTGTTCGGATAATCGAACCCAAACTCGAATCCGAACACGAACTGACCAAACCGAACTAGATTCCGAATGTCGAAATGACCGAAGAGTTGGGTCAGTTAGGCTCGCGTTCGGGTGAGTTCGGGTAGCAAAAATGTGTCACTGGAAGGCAAAACGTGACAGGGAGGGGGAGTCAGCTGAGAAGCAGACTTCCAGGCACCAGAGGTGGAGAGACTTGGAGTAGCAGCCAGCCTGCCCAATCACCATCACCTCAGACCACTGGCTTCGCAGCCTGCGATTGGCCATGGGTTAGGCTGCACGGAGCCAATGGGGCTTGTGATGAGGCGGGCGCAGAAAGAAACAAAACTGATTGCCTCCCCCCTTCCCAACACCTTCTGAGCTAGTCACTGTTCCTGAACAGTAGGCATTTCAGAAGGCCCCCTCTCCCAGCAGTTTTGTTCTCCTCAATCCATTGCAATCCTCATCCTATTTCACCCATCCAACCCATTTACCTCCATATTATCATTTATTTAGCTTAGATTAGATAAATTTAGATGTTATTTTTTGGTTTTACCCCTCCCTGTGTTCCCTATGTTCAATCTTCCTTCCTCCTTCCCCCCTCCAATGAATCCTTTCCCTCTCCCTCTTATTCCATCCCTGATTATTCCCTTCCTCTGTTTTAAATTTTGGATTTATTTAGAGTAGGATTATTATTAGATTGATTTTCATTTCAGTTTTATACCCCTTCCTGTGTTCTTTGTGTTTCCCCGGGTGTAATATTGTATATATAGATAGATAGTTATTAGATAGATAGTTACTAGATAGATATACATAGTAGTTAGCTTAGTTATAGAGATAGATAGAGATACAGTGTGTTTGTAGGACAAGGCCTTTGTAGTTAATTATTAGGNTATATATATATATATATAATATTAGATTTTAAAAAAATTAAAATGTTTTTATAAAATATTTGTGTATTCTTTTGGTGGGAGAAATGGAGAAGGGAGGTAGGAGAGGGCAAGGTCGGTCTGCTGCCCACAAGCCAGGAAATGAGTCATATGGCAAAGCTGGCAGGGGCCGTGCCAGCAGGCAGAAGCAGCAGCCCATCACCGCACCCCAAGCTCCGCAGGCCTGATTGTGGGTCTTCCTCTCCCAGCACTAGTGGCACTAGTGCTCCCAGTGGCACTAGGGGCCAGGGGGTTAGGCATCACCTCCTGGCAGCATCCTCTACTGCCACACAGGTCACTGAAATGTCTCATTGCAGGCGCCTGAGGCTCTCTCATCTACGGCTACAGGTGCAGGCGACTCACTGGCTGAAACTCCTCAGGGGTCACCATTGTCCCCGGACTCCCCCATAATTATAGAGGCAATCCCCCAAAGCAGTCCAGGGCTGATGAATCTCACCCCGGCTGCTAAAGGCAGGGCCCAATCCCCTGTCAATGGAAGAAGAGAGCATAGCAGCAGCAGCAGAAGCTATAGGGGGCAGAGGGAGAGTGCTGCTCAGAGTGCAAGCAGCATGTGGAGCCCAGCAGCCTCCATCACTCTGTTTGGGAATGGGGACAGCGATGCAGAGATTTCTGTGGAGAAGGTCTCTGTATCTGGTGCTGCTGAGGTGATGGCTGTGCCTCAACGAGCTGTGTTGCCAGTGCCACCATGTCCTGCCCCTCCCAGGAGTGCATCACCCAGTGCGGGTCAGAAGGCAGGAGGGGCTAAAAAATCATGGGTCTGGGCGCATTTTAAGGTGCACACAGATGATCTGCAGAAGGTGCAGTGCACTTTGTGCAATAAGGTGGTGAAGCGTGGGCAGGTGCTTACCAACCTGGGGACAACCACCATGTTGAGGCACCTGAAATCATGCCACTGTGCTGCACTGCTAAGCGGGGAGGCAGGGTCAGTGGATCGTAGTGGCTAGTCATCTGCCTCTTTCATCGGGCAACCGTCCTGCTCCAGTGGCTCCATCTAGCAGCAAGAGCAATATCACTGCTAGGGGGGAGCAGCAGGAGCAGCAGCCTCACCAGCAGTGTCAGCCCACAATGGAGGAGCTGGGATGGGGACAGCTGCAAAGGCCATCGGCAGCTGGAGGGCGACATGGCTTTCAAGAGAAAGCCACGCGCCTGTTGGGTGAGATGATATCTGTCGATGACCCGCCCTTCTCCATTGTCAGGGACACCGGATTTAAGCGGCTGATAAGGTTCCTGGCCCCACAGTTTAAGCTGCCATCCTGAACCACCCTGAGTTGTACGGTGGTGCCAGCCCTGTACGTGGCTTTGAAGGAGTGAGTGAAGGAGCATCTGGCAGGGGCTGGGGGTGCCACTCTCCATTTCACCACTGACCTGTGGTCCAGCCAGAATACCCAGCATGTATACCTGGCAGTGATGGTGCACTGGTGGCAGGACCCAGAGTCGGCATTTGACAGTGGCATGAGGGGTCCTGAAGCAGGGTATAGGTGGGCCCTGCTTCAGGCGGAAGTCATGGACTGCCCCCACACTGCCAGGAACATAGAAGCAGCCCTGAATGCTGTGGTGGGGGAGTGGGTCACTCCAGGTGCACAGTTCACCCCGGGGTGTGTGGTGACTTATAACGGGGCTAATATACTCAAGGCAGTCCACGATGGGGGCTTCATGAGCATCCCTGGTGCTGCACACACCCTCCACCTGGTGGTCAAGGACACTATGGGCTTGGGGGATAAGGGGATTGGGGAAGGCACCCTTAGATCCCTGATCGAGCAGGGGAGGGAGCTGGCTGGGTTCTTTAATCGCAGTGTGAAGGGCAGTGAACTCCTCAGGGTCAAGCAGGCAGAGCAAGGCTGCCCAGTGCACCAGCTGGTTCAGGATGTCTCCACCAGGTGGAATTCCACCTTCCTGATGTTTGAGCGGCTTGTGGAGCAGGAAGTCGCCTTGCATCAGGTGAAATTGGACACAGACAGCGGGGTTCCTCTAGTTTTCAATGTGGCAGAATGGGAGATCCTATTCCAGATGGTCTTCATTCTGCGACTGTTCCTGGAAGTGACAGAGACCATCAGTTCCTCCACGAACACAATCAGCAAGGTGATCACTCTGGTCCAGTGTCTCCACCGGAGTCTTGAGGAGATTCTGTAGGGGCAGGATTGCGGCCCTCAGGGCAAAAAGCTGGGGGCTGAGGTGGTTGAGCTGGCGCAGAAGCTCAAGACAGACCTGAAGGTGAGGTTTGACAAGCTCCTGCTGTGGGGGGAACATGTTTTGAGAACAATGCTGGACCCCAGGGTCAAGGGCAGCATGGCACGCAAGTCATCCCTCTATGGTCTCTGGAAGGATTATATTGTGGGGAGGGTCCGGAAGGCAGAGCGGGCTCTTCACAGTGTGTGGCAGCAGCAGCAGCAGCAGCAGCAGCAGGATGCTCTTGGGGATGGTGGGAGTGGAAGCAGCCACCCCTTTCAGTCAGCGGGGTCTATTCCTGCCTCCAGGCCTAGCAGTAGAAGCAACAGCAGCAGTACCCCTACTGCCAGCAGTTCCTCCTCCATGCAGTCCACTCTGGGGGGCATGGGGCCCATCACAAAAGGGCAGACAGCATGGCTGAGGGCAATGGGGGCGGTGGTGCCCAGGGACAGCTACGAGAGGAAGTACGATGACACCTCAGCAGCAGTCAAGACCTACCTGGACAAGGAGCCGTGCATCGATTCCAGCAGCAATCCCTTGGCCTACTGGGCCAGCAAGACTTATGTGTGGCCGACCCTGTCCAAAGAGGCCAGGGGATTGTTGTCCTGCCCACCAACCAGTGTCCCCAGTGAGAGGGTGTTCCCCATGGTGGGGGACATTTGTTCCCCTCACTGCCTGAGACTGGGGGCCAAGTTGGTGGAGCAGTTACTTTTCTGGAATGTGAACCTTCCACTGCTGGGATTCCCTGAGCTGCCCCTGGACAAGGAGTTATGGTACAGTGGCACACGCCATCCCATGCCAGGGGCAGTCTTGGAATGGGGCTCCTCCTCCTCCTCAGTCTGGGATAGAGCTACTGCTTCTATGCTGCTGAGGTGCTGTCCCTCCCTCCCAATGCCTGGCACCTGCCCTGCCTCTCTCTCTCTGTCTCTGTCTCTCTCTCTCTATCTATCTCTCTCTCTCATACTAGAAAGCCTTGGCCACCTCTGACTGACCTCATGATGCAGGGTGGCATTGGGAAACAAACTGTAAACCTGCCAGCCGGCCTATGGCTACACGATCTCGGCCCACCTACATGTCGCTGACTAGCTCTTGCTCTCTCACGCTGCACAGTATTTGCTAGCCTATCTGAGTGCCCTGCTGCCAATGTCCCAGTCTTCCTGACCTACTGCCTCCCATGCCATGCTGCCTGTCTGCCAACCCAGCTGCCACCAACTCAAAGCATGCCTCAGTCCGCCTTCCTGCCTGACATGCCAAGGTGCCTGTCTGCACACCCAGGTTGCCTAGCTCAAACCCTACCCAAGACCACCTGCCCTACTGCCTCTCATGCCATGCTGCCCTCCTGCCCTCCCACCAGGTTGCAAATCTTGAACCTTGCCTCAGTCTGCCTGACTGCCACTCAAGAGATGCCACCTGACTGCCTGCCCCAGCAACCAATGTCTACTGCTCCTAGTGCCAATGGCCCCCAGGCCTATATGCTCTCTGTGCAAAGGGTTCTGTACCCAGGTAACCCACTGTCTGATGGTGCCAATGGCCCCCATGTCAGGCCTATATGCCGTCTGTGTGAAGGGTTCTGTGCCCTGGCAACCAATGTCTGCTGGTGCCAATGGCCCCCAGGCCAGGCCTATATACTGTATGTGGCAAGGGTTCTGTACCCTGGCAACCAATGTCTGATGGTGCTAGTGCCAATGGCACCTAGGCCAGGCCTATATGCCGTCTGTGCCAAGGGTTCTGTACCCTGGCAGCCAATGTCTTCTGCTGCTGCCAATGCCACCCATGCTGTCTGTGCCACGGGTTCTGGGGCCTGTCATTCCTCGCATAGAGGTGATATCATTCCACTGCATCAAGAAACAGTCACTCCAGCCCCAGGACCCACTATCAGGATTCTGTGGCTATGTTACTGTCAGGGAGGGCTGTGGCCAATATCTAGAAGCCAATATCCAGGACCCAACATCATGGGTCTGACGCCATCATTCCCCACACAGAGAGCCAGTTTTCAAATGCATCAAGGAACAGCAACTCCAGCCCCAGGACCCACCGTCATAGGTCTTGGGCCATCATTCCTCGCACAGAGGCAATGTCATTCCACCGCATCAAGAAACAGCCACTCCAGCCCCAGGACCTGCCATCAGGGTTCTGGGGACAAGTTACAGGCAGGGAGGCCTATGGCCAATACCTAGAAGCTTCCACTCTAGCCCCAGGACCCACCATCATGGGTCTGGGGCCATCATTCCTCACACAGAAGCGATGTCATTTCACAGCATCAAGAAACAGCCACTCCAACCCCAGGACACACCAGCTTCTGGGGCCAGGATATAGGAAGGGAGGGCTGTGGCGGCTGTGGCCAATACCTAGAAGCTGCCAGTCTAGACCCAGGACCCATCATCATGGGTTTGGGGCCATCATTCCTCGCACAGAGGCGATGTCATTTCACCACATCAAGGAACAGCCACTCCAGCCCCAGGACCCACCATCAGGGTTCTGGGGACAAGTTACAGGCAGGGAGGGCTGTGGCCAATACCTAGAAGCTGCCACTCTAGCCCCAGGACCCACCATCATGGGTCTGGGGCCATCATTCTTCGCACAGAGGGGATGTCGTTCCACTACATCAAGAAACAGCCACTACAGTCCCAGAACCTGCTGTCAGAGTTCTTTGGCCAGGTTACAGACAGGGAAGGATGTGGCCAATACCTAGAAGTTGCCACTCTAGCCCCAGGATCCACTGTCATGGNAGCCCATCACCGCACCCCAAGCTCCGCAGGCCTGATTGTGGGTCTTCCTCTCCCAGCACTAGTGGCACTAGTGCTCCCAGTGGCACTAGGGGCCAGGGGGTTAGGCATCACCTCCTGGCAGCATCCTCTACTGCCACACAGGTCACTGAAATGTCTCATTGCAGGCGCCTGAGGCTCTCTCATCTACGGCTACAGGTGCAGGCGACTCACTGGCTGAAACTCCTCAGGGGTCACCATTGTCCCCGGACTCCCCCATAATTATAGAGGCAATCCCCCAAAGCAGTCCAGGGCTGATGAATCTCACCCCGGCTGCTAAAGGCAGGGCCCAATCCCCTGTCAATGGAAGAAGAGAGCATAGCAGCAGCAGCAGAAGCTATAGGGGGCAGAGGGAGAGTGCTGCTCAGAGTGCAAGCAGCATGTGGAGCCCAGCAGCCTCCATCACTCTGTTTGGGAATGGGGACAGCGATGCAGAGATTTCTGTGGAGAAGGTCTCTGTATCTGGTGCTGCTGAGGTGATGGCTGTGCCTCAACGAGCTGTGTTGCCAGTGCCACCATGTCCTGCCCCTCCCAGGAGTGCATCACCCAGTGCGGGTCAGAAGGCAGGAGGGGCTAAAAAATCATGGGTCTGGGCGCATTTTAAGGTGCACACAGATGATCTGCAGAAGGTGCAGTGCACTTTGTGCAATAAGGTGGTGAAGCGTGGGCAGGTGCTTACCAACCTGGGGACAACCACCATGTTGAGGCACCTGAAATCATGCCACTGTGCTGCACTGCTAAGCGGGGAGGCAGGGTCAGTGGATCGTAGTGGCTAGTCATCTGCCTCTTTCATCGGGCAACCGTCCTGCTCCAGTGGCTCCATCTAGCAGCAAGAGCAATATCACTGCTAGGGGGGAGCAGCAGGAGCAGCAGCCTCACCAGCAGTGTCAGCCCACAATGGAGGAGCTGGGATGGGGACAGCTGCAAAGGCCATCGGCAGCTGGAGGGCGACATGGCTTTCAAGAGAAAGCCACGCGCCTGTTGGGTGAGATGATATCTGTCGATGACCCGCCCTTCTCCATTGTCAGGGACACCGGATTTAAGCGGCTGATAAGGTTCCTGGCCCCACAGTTTAAGCTGCCATCCTGAACCACCCTGAGTTGTACGGTGGTGCCAGCCCTGTACGTGGCTTTGAAGGAGTGAGTGAAGGAGCATCTGGCAGGGGCTGGGGGTGCCACTCTCCATTTCACCACTGACCTGTGGTCCAGCCAGAATACCCAGCTGTCTCTTATACACATCTAGATGTGTATAAGAGACAGGCACAGGGCTGTGGGGCGGCCACCCGGGACTCTTGTAGCTCATAACCATGGGCCATGGCAAACTCCACGGCCCTTTCCACAGTCCTATGCCACCTGGAGAGTGCTTGGTGGTATAGTTCCAGGTGTTCCATCTCGGCAAAGACGTACTGGCCGTACACCTCCACGTTCTTCTTCTCCACCTGGACCACATGGAACTGCTCCACCAGGCATTTCTCCATGGTGGCTTCTGTCTGCTGCAGGCCAGCCATGAAGTCCCGGGTGGGCCTCTCCAACCCGGCCCGAAAGGCCCTGACCTCATCAGACTCCTGGACCCGGAGGTCTCCACATCAGGGCTGGAGGGGGAGAACGGCTTACATGCCATCTTTTTTGAGTTGCCTTCCCCCCCTTCTTCTGGTGCTGAGTCTCCATGACCACACCAGAGTCCTCCTCCTGCTGCCTCACTCTCCTGCCATGTGTTCGCTTATGTGGGCAATGAGCCCCGATATGGTCCCCTATTTTTGCAGTCAGAATCTTTTCTGGCAGATCTAAAAAGAGCATAAAAAGATAGGAACATAAGAAGTGCCATACTGTGTCAGACCAATGGTCTGTCAAGCCCTGCGTGCATTCTGTCTCCACAAGTGGGTGGACTTGGAGGCCAAACTCTCTCTTCAGGGGACTTCTGTTCCTAACAGGTCATATGGCAATTCATTCCCTGATGTTCCAGTCCCCGTGCCTTACGTTGCATGTGGCAATTCCGTCGCTCTTGTCATAAAAGCTCCAGA
The DNA here is from genome assembly GCA_003113815.1 of Sphenodon punctatus. Lineage (NCBI taxonomy): Eukaryota > Metazoa > Chordata > Lepidosauria > Sphenodontia > Sphenodontidae > Sphenodon > Sphenodon punctatus. The sequence continues at coordinate 3,733,987 of QEPC01000529.1, read as the reverse complement.
TATCCGACCTTGTCCACCGAATATCTGGGGGTGTCACTGGCAACCTCGGCCTAGGGGTTCTCCTTGGCCTGGCAGTGGCACCAGAACTGGGGCCAGCATCCGATTCCTCTCTGAAATGGGAACACATTAAGAACACCAAAGTAATATCATGTATTTATGATGATGCCTCTAGTCCTCCCTCCTTGGGGTGCTTGGGATGGCAATGGAGAGACCCTGTCTGGCACATGCAAATCCTGCATGCCTTGGGGTGCTAGTAGTGATAGCAATGGGAGATGTGACCCTGGCTGGCACGTGCAAATCCTGTCCTCCTTGGGTGCTAGTAGCGATGGCAATGGGAGATGTGACCCTGGCTGGCATGTGCAAATCCTGTCCTTCTTTGGGTGCTGTGGAGAGATGAGACCCTTGCTGGCATGTGCAAACCCTGCCCTCCTTGGGCCGCTATGGATGGCAACTGGAAAGACCCTGGTGACTGGTATGTGAAAATCCTGCCCTCCTTGGGGTGCTAGTGGATGTTTGGAATTACAACTAGAAAGACCCTGGATGGCACATGCAAATCCTGCCCTTTTTGGGGTGCTTGGGATGACAATGGGGAGACCCTGGCTGGCACGTGCAAATCCTGCCCTTATTTGGGTGCTGCAGAGGGGGGAAACCTTGGATGGCATGTGCAAATCCTGCCTTTCCTTGGGTGCTGCGGAGGGATGAGACCCTGGCTGGCATGTGCAAATCCTGCCCTTCTTTGGGTGCTAGTAGTGATGTCAACTGGAAGTACCCTTGCCAGCACGTGCAAATCCTGACCTCCTTGGGGTGCTATGAATAGCAACTGGAAAGACCCTGGTGGCTGACACGTGCAAAACCTGTCCTTATTTGAGGGTGCATAGGGAATGGGATGGCAACTGAAAAGTGGAGACCGTTGCTAGCCTGGTACATGTTTAGGCGGGGGTGCTGCTCGTGTTCATGCCTGACTGGTGGAAGAGTCCCCCCACGCTACAGTACTCTCTCTCTCTGTGGCAGACATCCTCTGCTACCCGCTGATGCCCACTGTTTGTGCTTAACTGATGCCCACCACCCATGCACCTACCCACATGCCAGTGAGTTCCCTCTAACAAATAGAGCCTCAAGTTTCTTGTCTTCAAAGTAAAAAAAAAGTTTACAAACCTGGTAGCAGTGGCAGCAGCACCTCCTGTTCCCACCGGCTCTGGCTCCTCCTCCACCACTGGAGGTCCAGCAGCGGCCGGAGGAACCTCTTCCTCCACCACCATCTCCGCCACCTTGGCCTTTCCCCAGGACTGGCGTTTAATGGTGGTGGCACTGGTCACCTTCTCCTTTTTTAAAAAAAATGTTTTTTTAAATACACACAGCCAACACACACAACACCCACCAACACTCACCAACCAGCCAAACCAAAACCAATACATACCACACAGCCAAAACACATGAATTACAACTGAACACCCAGCCAGCCACAACATATACGCTTTCACCTACATAAGCGCCGCATGCATTCAAATTTCCGGTTTCTGGCGCAATCATGGGCTCTCGCGATACTTTTTCTGAATGCCCAAACCAAACCAAACACGACTGAATTGAACGGCCGAACCCGAATGCGGCGAGCGAACTGAATGGCCGAACCGAATGGGTGAACCGAACCAGACCGAACCGAACGGCCGAACCTGAACCGCGATCTGTTCGCCCATCCCTAAGGGTGAGGCCATATGAGATGTTATCCCACTTTGGGTAAGCTTACCCCCACATTAACTCACAGTGCAGCAGACTGTATGGCTGGCTGTCACCAGTTGTTTGCCTAGTTCCATCCTTGGGGGGCATCTGGCAGCTACACAATACATCATCTGGAGAAGGCAAGCAACTCATTGTATGTTACTGTTTGCCCCACCCCTCTGGGTAAGTTTGCCCAATATGAGATTTTTATTTAATTAATTAATTTATCTATTAAAAGACTTGATATCCCACCCCTCCTGCCACAGGCAGCTTGGTGTGGCTTACAACAACATAAAAACAATTAAAAAACCATAAAATTATACAAACTTACCACTCCCCCCATCCCTCTCCTCCCCCACTCATCTCCCCCGCCAAACACCTGATGGAACAGCCAAGTCTTACAGCATTTTTGAAAGGAGGGATAAAGATAATGGGTCGCCCCTCCATCTCGTCAGCCCGTACAGCCGTTCTACAAGGCAAAGTCTGAGGATCAGGCCTGTAGGAGTGTGCTCACCCTGACTGTCATACAACTGATTGGGAGAGGGGAGGACCTGGAGGAGGTCCACCAAACAGCTGATTTGGTAAGGAGGGCCTCCTCTGCCACCCCTCCACTCCCCTGTTCAGCTGTTTGGTGGGTGCGGAGAGCGCACATGCTCTTTTTGGCCCCCCTTCCCCAATCAGCTGTTTGGTGGCTGGGGAGAGCAAATGCACTCCTCTGATCCCCCTTCCCCCTGATTGGCAATTTAGTGGGTGGGGAGAGCATGTGTGCTCCTCTGCCCCCACTAGCTGGCTAGTGGCATTGGACCCAATCCTGCAGTGCAGCAGGAGTCCAGGAATTCAGCCCCATGTGGTTGTCTCCTCAGCCTGACCCCTCAGCATGGAGGGATTGGTGATGGCTTGAGTGGGGGCTCCTTGTTTGGACTGTCCTTCCAATTGACTGAAATTGCAGTTGCTGTGCTTGCCTTCCCTGGGCCAAGTGGGGGGTTGCACCCTGTCTCATGTGTCTGGCTTTACCCAGATAGTCATTCTAATCTTTGAAGCCATCACTCAGGGCCTGGTAGCAGTTTCAAAGGTAGCCTTGACTAAGTATTTTTGTACTGCCAGTTTTCATGTCAGATGAAGCATTTCCCTATAGAATTCACTGTGAACAAAGGACTTCTGGAGAAATTCAGAAAGCTAGGCCATATCATCATAACTATCTTTAGTTGCATCGAACCTCAGACAGTGATTCTGCGCATCGTCATCGGTAAAGGTTCTGTAAGTGTAAGCCCAGCCTGGTCTGGCCGCAGTCTGCTCTTCACTCTATGAAAATGGAACATTTGGCCTTTCTGACTGTTGTAATTAGGGGTGCAGGGTTGCTGGGGGTGGAGACATATCACTTGGGGAAACCTGAGATTGAAACCCCCATAGAAAAAAATATATTGGCACAGTACCCAATGGTTTGACTACTCTAGTGATTGCCTGCCTCTGTCTACCCTTTCAAATGAGATTCTCTCCAAAGGAACTTAACAGTCTTTAATTGCAGCCCTATTATAGTAGAAATGGAGTGTGAAGCATAGGCATTTTCATAAGGCTTGAGTCTGATAATCAGAATGTAAAACTAAGACTTATTCACACGTAGAACTCCCCTTGCATTCAACGGGGTGGGATGGTGGGGAGTCACCATAGATCAGTCCTCTCCCCCAGGGCAGCTGCAGTCCACACTAACACCGGCTGTCTGGAATGAGGCATCTAGGATGATCTTGAGTCTACTTTCCTCAGGGAGGTCAAGGGAGGGCTTCTTTAGAATTGAGGGAACAGTAGTATGCTTGAAAGCCAAGGGAAAGGAGCCAGTAGAGAGGGAGAGACTGACAATGTGCAGCAGAGATGGTGAGACAGAAGAGGCAATAGAGGTCAAAAGATGCGATGGTATGCATTTTATCTATCTCCACCTGGATTTAGTTATTATGTCAAAATTGCTGGATTAAGTTTGCAAACATCTAGGAATCTTGTAATAAACAGTATGCATACCTGAATTTATCTTCCACAAAGTGATACAGGCAGGACATCTTAACTTATACCAGTGATTAAATATGGAGCACTCTTCCTTCTGAGCTACCACTGAATCAGCTAATGCATAGATGTCATTAGGGTCCAAGATCAGAAGGGACTACTGTGTCTAGCTTGACTCCCTGTATGTATAGGCAGCCCACCCAGTCACCCCAGTATAAAACCCAAGACCACAAATAAGATTAAAAATAATAAGACCTTACAAAGTGAAGCCCACATCCATACTGGCAACTTGCCCTGAGTTAAGAGGGAGAGTGGTGTGAATTCATCCCTCTCCCTTACCCCACATTCTAGAGTTTTATAGGCAAATAGCTTTGTGTGGACTGTGGCTTCCACAGGCAAATACACACACATAAGAGCAGACATCAGGAGGACAAGTAGCTCCTGTTAAACAGAGGTGACTTGCTTTGCTTTTTGCCTTGATAGAAATGGAGGTCTGTTCACACCATGCAAGTGAGGGGCACTTTCACACTTGCTGCAACCTGTGAATCCAGGGCAGTGACTAGCATCGAAGCAGTATGATAGGCAGAATACAGAAGGAGACAAGGTGTACCAGAGGCCTCTGCAATGTCAAGGACTTAGTTTGCTGTGACATACCCAGACATATCCCAGCAATGGTTCAGAATTCCAGTCTAGTATTAGACTGCTGAATGAGATATCTTGACCACGTACTGTCATTAGAGATTTTGGGAGAGTGCCTCTTTCTGGAATATTTATAAATACCTTTGCCCTTGAAATTCACTGCTTTCTCTCATTACTGAGAAAAACACAACCTCTCTCCCACCACAAAAAAACCCACTAGGCCTCATTTGATCCATTTGAACATTTCTACTTTTTCTCATTATTTTCCTTGTGTGATGTAGTGTTTCCCTTTCATAAGGGAAATTATTAAAACCATACACACAAAAACTGTACAAACCTATCTTTATATAAGTTTTAAAATAATGATTGTATGGCTCCAGGAAGGAACACACACGACAGTTGGCAAGCATTGTGCACTGTGTGTGCTGCAATTCTCAATGAGCGCAATCGTTATTCACCACCAGCTGTTCATAAATGCAGTGATGACTGTGGACCAATTGTCCAGGGATTATTGCTTCCTCTCTACTTAAGATGAAGTGTTTTCATATTCTATTAATACTACGAATGAAGGGCCATGTAGGGAGGACTAGAAGTGTGTCATAATCAGATTGTTTGGGGGGGGGGCTTTTTTTCAATTAGTTTTCTTTCTTTTTTGTACTGACCTATATATTGTACTAGAGTAAATTATCCAGAAATATGTCTCTTGCACTATTGGTCATGCGTCTAATAGAGATGACCTTTTAAATATATCAATATTTTAAAATCTGTTTCACTAATATCCTTAATACTTTTAAAATCAAAACTGTTTGTCTCCTTTCTGAAATAGACAGTGAGCAAAAACTATGAACACAATATTGCAAATATAAATACAGCACAAATACTTTAATAGATACAAAAATGGAAAGCCATGGGTCAACTCCAGTTCTTGCTTATGCTGCTATAAACTTCCCACCATTGATTTTGATGGGGCTTTTCAGGTCTGCATGAAAAACAGTGACAACAGAATGCAGGGAGTAAAAAGATGAATTCAAACAAATAAAACTTTGTCACAACTATATTAAATTCAAATAATAATATTAGTACAATATTAAAATTACACAGTTAAGAGTCACTAGAAGACAGCAAATGAGAAAGCTAAGGTTCCTCCAGCAATATTAAGTCAGCTGCATTGCACCTCCTGTAGGCTTTGTCATACATGTTGTAATAAATTATAATTTATTAAAGCACATATTTAATTTTAAATGAAAATCCAAATTATGTAGTCACAGTAGTGGGCCCATAAGTTAAGGCATGTAGGGATTTTAATGGAATTCCATTTATGCATTTGTATTGAAGTTTTGGGTCGCTATATTTCTGGGTTGGTTACCATTTCTGTTGCAGGGCTGTTCTCTGGCATAGGAGAGTGTGTGTTAGTGAGAGTGTGTTTGAAAATTAATTTATAGGGTGTTTTAACATCTTGACTTGCCACTATAGTGTTCCATACATTGAAAGACTTTGAGGGGGTGATCAGGTTATTCTTACTGGAGAGATAAATTGTTCAGGGTTCTAGGCAATATAGTTGTACTTGGCCAGATGCACTGGAACAGGGTAGGGTGGTAAGGGCCTACCCTGCTCCTCCACATCAGTGTCTGTGTTTGGATACAGTAGGATAGGCTGGGAAGTGAAATGCCTGGGAGGTCAGGGTGTTGTGGAATGGAAAGGACAGCAGTGGTTTAAATGATGCCAGAATCTACTAGGGGTGGGAAGTTCGGATCTCCCGATATCCGATACTGCCAGTATTTGGCAGTATAGGGTATATTGGATAGATCCGAGAATTCCCCGTACCGGTGCCGGATTGTTACCGGATTTTTTTTACATTGCAGCCATTGAAATCAATGGCCACAGTCTAAAAAAACCCCACCAAGAAGCACAAACTTCCCCCTTCCCTCCCCCTCCCAGGCTATGCGGGTGGAAGGGGGGATACCCCCCATGCACCCTGCCCAGCCTGGATTTTTTTTTAAAAAAACTGGACCTGCAGGCGAGTCTGGGCCGCCGCCACTCCGCCAGCGGCCCAGTGGCAGCCAGGGGGGCTATTGCTGAAGGTGGAGGCAGCTCTATTCCAGGAGCCCTCCCAACTTCCGCAGCACTCTGGGTTAACCCCCCCATCTGCCTTTTACCTGGGTCGTGGGTAGCGGGGATGGCAGCAGCGTGGCGCGGTCCAGCAGTGGCTTCAGCGCTGGCTTCACTTTAGCATTTCACTAGGCCTTCCGGGTAACTTCGGGGTTTCCTCGGAAGGCCTAGTGAAGCGCTGAAGTGAAACCAGCACTGAAGCCGGACCCGTACCGCACTGCTGTCACCGCCACCACCCACAGCCCAGGTAAAAGGCAGATAGGAGGGGTGTTAACCCAGAGTGCTGCCCCAGTCGGGAGGGCTCCCAGAGGAGAGCTGCCTCCACCTTCAGCAATAGCTCCCATGGCTGCTGCCGGGCAGCCGGCGGTGCGGTGGAGGAACTGGTACCAGTAAATCGATTTTACCGGTAAAACCGATTTTTTTTTTAAAACCAGTAACCGGTAAAACCAATACCCATGTTTTTTTAGTTTGGTCCCACCCCTAGGATCTACAGGTGGAGATCCAGACAGGATCTCACAGTGGCCTCTTGGGGTGTGCATGTAATTTTTGTTATTACAATAACAATAATGAAAACTGTCATTTTCATTATCGATATTGCAATAACGAAAATGACAAATAATAATAACGAAAATAGAAATGAAAATGACATTTTATTTTTGAAATAAAGGGAAATAAAGGGGGAAAACTGAAAAACTTATTTCTGGCTATACCTTTTTTGTTTCTTATTCAATTCAGATGAAACTTGAGAGATTGTACCCACAATGGAGGTCACTATATGTACCAATCTTAGAAATGATTAGATAAAGGGAACCAACTGTCCTGATGGTATAAGACATTAACTTGAAAATACATTCCCAGCTGTAACATTTTTATATTCCATCCTGTTTATAAGATATTTGGAAGGAGTGTATCACATACCTTTCTTGTCATATCAGACAAACTAAAGGACAATTATATAAAGGGACCCAATTTTATAAGCAATTGATGTTGTCCTTGTGAAGACCATTATTCAGATAAATAGATAGCACATGCAGTGTCAGTCAGAGGCAGGCACCTGTCATGGCAGGGGGAGAGAGACTGTAGGAGGGAGGATGTGGAGAAATCCAAAAGACTGACAGACACATTCATTAGCCTATTACTGCATGCTTCCAGCTTTACAGGACTAATTGGTAGCGGCCCTGAGGCAGGCATAAGGAACATTACTGGGACTTTGGGGATAGCATCCCAGCAATCAGGAGACATAGTTTACACATTCACGCTGCCAAATTACATCACAATCACTTCCTGCAGCACTGTGACAGAGGACATGAGAGAATCTATATTGACTCTTTCCTAAACAGATGCTTCTGACTTCCCAGTAACAAGTGAGGGAGAGATGTTGGGATGGTCCCAGCACATAATGAGGATATTTGGTTGACCTTTATGCTGCCCAATTTGCATCACAAACAGATCTTATACCACAGTGACACGTAAGAGAATCCCTGGCATAGGCTCCTTCTCTGCATATGCTGTGCATGCATATACAATTGGGACCCTTTAGCACATATTTCTGATATTTAGCAGAGATGATCATGAAAGTATGATATACAGTCCTGCCAAATTTCATGTACACTGGTTGAACTTCAAAGTTGTTACAGTCAGATATACATTTATAGGTTAATTGCTTATACCACTAGGACCCTTTATCCAATCCTTCTGAAAGTTGGTAGAGGTAGTAAATTTGGGAAGGGGTATAAACTTGCCAAGTTTCATATATATTAAATTTGAGACAAAGACATTAGAGATAATAATTTATATGAAGATTTTTGCAGAATAAAATAATTCAACTGCTTCTAAAATTGGATTTCTTTGTTCAATTGTTTTGGAATTTGGTACACTTAATTCCTTCTATTGACGGTATATGCACCCCATGTTTCAGCCAAATATAGTGAAAAACAAAAAAGGAACAACCAAAAATGTATTTTCCATTGAAACCAATGGAAAATGAAAACAAAATCAAAACCAATGGAAAACGAAAACAAAATCAAAAACAAAAAGGAAAATTTGATATTTATGAAAACAAAAACAACAGATTTAAATTTCAAAAATTAAAAAATGAAAACAAAAACAACATGGGTCCCTGGTGCACACCTCTAGTGGCCTCTTCCATGACCAAGGAGTGGCAGGGAGATGGGGCATGGGTGCAGCTCAGCCCCTCCCTTCTCCCCCTGTTCTACTCACCACCTGGAGTTTCTGGAGCAGTGTGCGGTGGTCCCTCTGCTCCTGTGGCTAGCTGCCCTGCAAGCTTCTTAATTTTCCCTGGCTGGTCAAATTAACAAGCCAGTCGCTGGCTACCAGTGTAACAGAACCAGTAGGAAGTGCTCCGGAAACTCCAGGTGGCTGTGTGGGGTCAGGGAGAAGGAGGGGGAAGGGGAGGTCTGGTCTGGTGGGACAGGGGTAGGAGAATATTTATAAATACCTTTTCCCTAAACATTCATTGCTTTCTCTCATTACTAAGATCATCAAATCATGCTTTGAAAAAACACAATACAACCCCTCTCCCACCACAAAAAAACCTAGGCCTCAGTTGATCCATTTGGAGATTTCTACTTTTTCTCGTTATTTTCATTGTGTGATATTTCCCCTGGATGGTGAAATTAACTAGTACTTCCTCTCTCGTCAGGGAAATTATAAAAAACTATACACAAAAACTATACAAAAGTATCTTTATATACTTTTAAAAATTGTGATTTTGCATTGGAGATGCATTGCATCTATTTGGTTTGGACATTCCCCTGCACCTCTTCCAGCCACCTGGAGTTACTAGAGCAGTTCCTACTGATCCCGCTTCTCCACCCACAGCTGCGTAGATGGACCCGGAGCCATTCATCCAGGCGCATTCATTCTCAGACATGGAAGCAGCGGTGTGGTTTACACTATCCTCAAGGTGCTCGTGCAATTTGGGATACGAGTTTAAAGGATGCCGCCACTTCCCTGCACCGGCACCTTGGGAACAGTCAGCATAAACTTGGCGGTAAACCCAGTGTAGACCCAAACTGACACACACACTCCAGCACGTGCCTTCTCTCTCTCCCACCCCACCAGACCTGAACTTACCCTCCCCTCCTAGTCCTACACCCCTGGCCCCCTAACCCCAAACTACTCCTCCCCCCATGCTTCAACCCTCCTGCGCAGGATCTAATAATCGTCCACCCAAACTAGGATTCTTTTCATTTGATTTTTCAGCCTCTGGTGTTCTCATTTTAAATTTATCCTGTAAACAAGGGAAGACTGGATACCTCCTTTTAAAGCAAAGTAGTTCTGTGCAGTAACAAAATTCTGTTTTTCTCAAACACAGAAAGAGACTATGTCTCGGTGTGGGGTTTTTCAGCTACAAAAGGACCATCTCCTTAGTCCAACTGTACCTTTTATTACAAAATTTGGGGTGCTTATTTATCTTTTGGCCTTATGCCCCTTTGCATAGTTCGTTTGAAATCAGTAAACATGATCAAAAGTTGCTAAGGACACACACACACACACACACACACATACACACACAGAGTAGGTAGGTAGGTAAATGTTTATTGTTAGCCATAGGCCATAACAATACCAACATAAGTACAAACATAAATACAAAAATACAAAGCCTAACTAGGCAAAATATAATAAAAATGGAACAAGTCAATACAAAACAAGCCATGTCGGAATCAAGGATACAATAATGCAAACAGCGGACTGCTTTTATATTACAAATCAAACAAATTTTAACAGATTACCCCCATTTTTGCTTCTAAAAGACTATGCAAGCACAAAAGGCTGCCACAGCTCTGGTACACAACGAGTCTTTCCTATCCAACAAAAGCTGCAGGTGAGAATTGTCAGGCAACCTAACAGGTAAATTCCTAATAAACACCTTGATATATTTTTCCCTCAGATGGTTATAAGCTGGGCATTTCAAGATTATTTGTTTTACGGTTTCAGGGACTGCAGAATCACAAAATAAGCACAATCTACCCTCCTTGGGAATGTTACGATATCTGCCATCCAGGATTGCGGAGGGGAATACATTCAGGCGCATTAAGGTAAAAAGCCCTCCTCTGGGGCCAAGACGACCAATTAATTAGGTATTGTGCTGGAACAACTTGTGCGCCACTGTAGACATACCCTGGGACAACCTTCTGAGTAAACAAGACATTGTTTTTGGTCTGAAGTTCTTGATCCAATATCCTTTGTTTTATTAACCTCATTGCCCCCTTTGGCCCCAGAGTTAGCAAGAGCTCTCTTGGCAGGCCTAGTTTGAGTAACTCAACCCCAATGGAACAGCACCAGCTATCTTCCTTACTTGCACTCTATATATGTGCCAGAAGAGAGTTTGAGGCAGGTGGAAAAAGTACCACTTTCAGCCATCATTTTAAAATAGCCACTCGTGCTTGGGACCTGATTAGTCTCAATGCTGTTTTGGCTCTTAGGAACGCATGCTGTACATATCTAGGAACCCCCAAAATTGCTCGCAAAAAGGAGTTCTGAGTTCCTTCAAGCCTGTCCAAGACAGCCAGACCCTGTACTGCTACTGCATATAGGAGTTGAGATATTACCTTTGCCTTGAAGAGTTGGAGGGCTGGACCCACCAATCTCCCGCCCTGGGTGTGAAAAAAGATAACTAACAAACTAGAAGTCTTTTGATCCTGGAGAATAGGTGCATCATCATGCGGTACCCATCCTCCAGAGGCTGAGAAAATAACCCCAAGGTACTTAAAGATTCGAACCTGCTCAATTGGAGACTTGTTCACTTGCCAACTGTGTTGTTAATGCTTATAGCCAACCACCAAGACCTTGATCTTAGCATGATTAATGACCAAGTTTTCTTGGTCACAATAGGAGGCAAAACTTTGAATGATACTTGTGTTAATGATAACAAAACTGTGTCATCCGCAAATAGTAAGGTGGATAGTCTCCGATCTCCCAGCTTGGGGGCATGGGTGTCATGCGTAGTCATAAATGAAATTAAATCATTCACATAAAAGTTAAATAGGGACGGAGCGAGAATACAGCCCTGCCGTACTCCCCGATCTAATGAAATATCATATGTGAGAGGTTGATTCAAAGAGGGGCAAACCTGGAGAGTGTTATCATAGTGTAGCTTGACTATTAACTAAAGCAGGCGGCCATCAATAGAAGAACTACTAAGTTTTAACCACAGATGTTCCCTATCTATAGAATCAAACGCGGCTTTTAAATCGACGAAGCAACAGTATAGTGAGTTGCCGGAATGATTTAAGCCATACTTAGATATTAGATGGTTAAGGACCAAAACATGGTCCACTGGGTATTGGCCAGGCTTGAAACCCCCCTGCTCCGGGGAAATGACGTCATTGTCCTCTAACCACTTCTGGAATTTACCAAGGAGGTATTTTGCATACAGTTTCCCTATCACAGACAGAAGACTAATTGGTCTGTAGTTGAAAGGGTCACCTTGGTTCCCCTTTTTGAAAATCGGGACCACCAACTCTTAAGCCAGTGTTTAGGGATTAACCCAGTCCGATTAATCACTGTAAACAATGTTGCCAATAAAGATGTCCACCAACATACTCATATTTCAACAGGTCCAGGGGAATGAAATCAATATCCGGAGTCTTACCAGACTTTAGTTTAGCTATAAATTCACTAAGATCAGCTGGCATAATGGGGGGGCTAAGTTCCACTGACCTGGAAAAATTGTTTGGGTTGGAAAACTGCCTCTGAAAATGGGACTGCCACTTAGACACGGGAATTAAACCGTTCAAGTCATTGGAACAGGTGGTCCTTGCTTGAGTTATAAGTGACCAAAATAATCTAAGGTCATTCATTTGGACCACTTGATGTAACTGCTGCCATTTGGATGCTTGATAATCAGACTTCTTTCCTCTCAACAGGAGTCAGTAAGAAGTCCTGCAGCTAACCACTCTCAGTTTATTAGTTTCTGATGGAAAGTGCTTCATCCTACCCACTACCAGCCGGAGAAGCTTCCTTTCTTTGACACCATCAGTATCAAATCAGCTCGGACTAGTTAGTCTCCTACCACCGCCGAAATTGTTAACAGAGAGTATTGGAACAAGTAGATTGATTAAGTTCTCATAAGCTGATACTGAATTAGGAGTCAGTGCATGGTTCTGTGTACATAATTCCCAGGCTAATTTGGTGCAGATAACACACACACACAGTAAAAAGGGAGTTTTTCGCAAGAAAAAAAAATGATTCTCATTTCAGCCCTAGTGTTTTTAGACAAGATGCTACCTCACATGGTCACACAGGAGCTACAGAACCCACTGTACAGAACCCACTGTCTGAAGGTGGAGTGGGGGAATGCATGCTACTGTGAACCATGGAACACCCACTCATGGTCATGCTTGGAGCACTGCTAGGAAATCTGGAGTGCCCTGTGAAGGACAAGCTAAATATCTCTGTGGCAACAGGAGGCTATGGAGTACCTGCTCATATGAATTGGGGTGGCCAGGCTGGTCTGCAGCTCATAGGTACTGGGTATGGGGGACATGGGGAGCTTTTAGATGATCCTGCTCACAAGCGGGATCATTCAGTGCCGGCATTGGGCACCTGCCTTCCTCTCTACGCCATGTCTGATGTTCAGAAGAGCATCAGACATGGCGTGGAGTGTTTGTGTGCATGCGCGCCCTTCTGCGCGTGCGCATTTGGGCAAAGAACCCGGAAGTGTGGCATAAAGCTGTCACAGTGGCGATCCGCCTTGTAGGGGACAGGATCACCGGGCCGGCTTCACGTGGCAGAGATCCGGCATTCGCGCGCGCCAGGGATTTAGATGAGCGGCAACAATGGCGATTGATAAAGGGCTCAGCCGCCATTTGCATCTCGTCTAAAACCGCCCATGATCTTTGCAAGTAACAAGAAGAGGCCAGGAGTTCTGGGGAGCCTGGGTTTCCCAGCACTCAGGCTGGGGAAATGTTAATTGCAAAGGCCAGACCGGCATGCTTCCCTCTCTCCCATGGTCCATGGCAGAAGGAGTGCGGGGTGGTTTGCCTCTGAAGCCGGAGTAACCACACTGGGAGCTGCCTGTTTGAATCCCTCCCAATGCACTCCACCTGAGTGGTGCTCTGCAGCAGTGCCACTCAGCAGCCACGCACTCCCACATTGCCTTCCTTGTTTATAAACTCCCTCTGTCTACTACTGTCCTCTTCTTAGTTGTGTCCAACCTACAAAGGAAAGTGTCCCCCTAGTTGCCTTCAACCTCCTACCTGACAGGCTTTGGTTATGCAACTGAGATGTTTCCCAGAACAACAGGTGAGATTCTTTTTTACCAAATATGATCACAATTACTATTTTTAATTGGTGCTGCAGGTACAAGCTGAGACTGCTTCCTTTGTCAATGCGGTCGCAGCAGCAGAAGAAAGATCCAGAATAAGGCAACTTTGCAAGGAAGCCCCTGATCCAGGAGATTAACTTTTTCCTAGTAGTGGCTGCAGAAACATGTTCTTCCATGTCATAACTGTAGCCCCAGCAACAGTAGTGGCACCAGGCAGCTTGATTTGGTAGATCATAGAACTGTATTGTTAGAAGGAACTTCAAGGTTTTGACATTTGTTATATTGTTTAGATTATTTTGTATTATTATGTATTTCATTGGTGCAAATTGTGTAAGCCGCTATGAGACACCTGTGGTGTAGTCTGCAGGGTACAAAATTAAATTGAAATTAAATCTAGTCCAACCTGCCATAGTCCTCAAGAACATGCAGCCCTGGGTAGCAAGTCCTGCAGCAACATTACCCCTGTGGCAGCAGCCTTCATCACTGGCTCTGCATGCGGCTGTGCAGAAGGCAGCAAGGGGAGTGTGCCAGTAGGGGACCCAGGGAGCACATTGCTACATGGCCCAGGACAGACTGCATCTACCCTAGGCAAATTGTTTGCCTAGCTCTGACTATAAACATGTGAAAACAGAAATGAGACTGACATTTGTTTCGTACTCGTACCTAAAGGTTGCACAGTCATCCAGTACAAGCGAACATTGTTCAGCAAAGGTGGCTTTCAAGTAAAGGTCAAACAAAAATGTTCGGAAACCTGGGAGATAGTTTGTGTGTTGTTTCTTAATACAAGACGTTGCTTTCTGTGAGGAAGACTGGTCCAGTGCTAGTATTTTCCAAGCTGCGATTTGCAGACTACTTGGATAGTTAGATTTTTATTCGGCCCTTCCCCAAAAGCACAGGAGGCTAACCACATTATTAAATAAACCTACATATAAAATACAGAAAATAAAACCTGTACAACCTGGACAAATAAATAGGTCTTAATTTGCCTCTGGAGGATGCTCAGGCTTTGGTGAACCTCGAAGAGAAGGGAATTCCAAGGTGGTTGAGGAGTCACCAAGAATGTCTCTCTGTGTGCCTGTGTCACATGAACCTGGTGCAATGATAGAACTTGCAAGAGAGCACTCTCAGCTGACCTTAGAGGCCATGAGAGGGGGCATGAAGGTGAAGGTGGTCCTTTAGATATTTATTTATTTTATTTTAAATAATTTTCTACCCGCCCTTCGTGCTCTACGCAGCCTGGGGCAGCTTACATCATAAAAACACATACAATCTGCAACACAATAAAAGAGAAGGAAAACCAAACCAAAAAGAAACCCTCTCCCCATCCCTAACCCTCACCCCCACCCTACACCTTATCTCTCTCGCCAAAGGCCAGACAGAACAGCCAGGTCTTGCACATATGGAAGAAGGAAGAGAAGTCTGGGACCAACCGGGCCTCCATCGGGAAGGAGTTCCACAGCCTAGGTGTGGCCACCGAGAATACTCTCTCCATAGTGGGCCCTTGAGAAGGGCGCTCCTGGCGGACTTCAGAAGTCGCTCCAGAGCATGGACAGTGAGGCAATCCCACAGGTAAGTCGGGCCAAGACTGTATAGGACTTTATCGGTCAAAACCAACACCTTGAATTGGGCCCGGAAGACTATCAGCAGCCAGTGTAGATATATAGGACCCAGGTCATTTAGAGCCCTCTGGGTCAAAACCAGCACCTTGAATTCTGTCCAGAATACTATTTGGCATTCAATGTAGACTCTGAAACACCAGTGTCATGTGCTCCGGGGACTACACCTATCAGAAGGTGGGCCACTGCATTCCAGACAAACTGCAGCCCCTGAACAGTCTTCAGTGGCCGTCATCATTACCATGCGGCAGACTACTGTAATAGGCTCTACAGCATTACAGTAGAGTGCATTACAGTAGTCTGCCTCATGCTAATAAGGGCATGGATAACTATGGCCAGGTCCACATGTCATGACCTGTGAGAAACTGTGCTGTTCCTGTGTCATACTGCATTTTCATTTATCCACTCATTACATCCTACTTTGGAACTTAAGGAAAACTTTTATACTCATTTATGTGTTTAAGAGACTGGTTTATTTTGGAGAGAAGGTTTTGGTCAAAGACTTTGTTCCTTGATTTGATCTTGTGTTTGTTCCAGGGACCTACAACTCAGTTGAAAAAACACCAATTCATAAGTATTTTAATACTTTTTGCTAATAGGATATTGTCCTTGGCATAAGTTCTATTGCTATTATAATGTGTGAAAACAGGCATGCACGTAACTCCACTTTAACACTACTTTAACATTTCTTATGCACACTGCAGGGCTGTATTGGCACCCTATGCAGCCCTGCAACACGTATAAGAAATATTCATGTAGTTTTGAAGCCGAGTTAAGGTGTATGTCTGTTTTCACCCAATGTCTTACTTTGCTGTGAAACACACAGGGCCATGTTGCCAACAAGATCTTCTTCAGCTGAAGAATGGCCCTGCATTTACAATAAAGATGTTTCAATTACATGAAGTTTTATCATTCTTCATTTATTAAATTTAAAGTAGTTGTTAATGCTTAGTCATTTATCCTGGTGGTATAAGAGGCATTTAAAATTCCTACTGCTAAAATTAGAACTGAATCAAGCTGACACAAATAGAATAATTGGTGTAAGAAAAATGTGGCTAAGCTTGCAGGCTTCCATCTTTTCAGTCAGACATACCACTGACTATGCTCAAGGGGGTTGACTGCATTCTAAAGAAGGCTCAGGGCAACTCCTCAACTGGCATGTGCATCAGTAAAATGGACATCCACAGAAATAATTCTTGGGGGAGGTGGGGGAGATGTATTGATTCTAAGTATAGGGCACTGTCCTGACTCCCCTCAGTCTTTACCATACTTGTCCTTGACCCCGCACCACTAGTGGGAGAGAGAAAGCAACACAATACTTGCTCAGGAACAAGTGGCAACAGAAGTCTGGGCTGTATGTGTGACGTAGCACATTATATACTGTTATACACTTCTGAAGAACTAACCTGTGACAAACAGCTTTAGTTTGTCCATTTTACAACACCAATAAAAGGAAACAAAATACAAAGTAGATTATTCTTTGAACAAGACCTGGAGTCTTTGAGGTTCTTGGCCAAAATGGACAATAGCTCGTTTTATAAATTTCTCCTTACGGTAGATCTTCACTTGATGGACACTCAACAGACACAAACCAGACAATCAATCATAATTCATTTTCGAGCATAACCATGTTGTCACCCTTCACAGAGTGCTAAAGGATTGCTCAATTGTGCATGTTGTAATTGGGAGAAAAAGTGCTGTAAGAATGGCCATTTTAATGGCAGGGAATAGTTTGGTGTTGTCCAATAGCTCTATTAGGCTCATGTTGCATACGAATGTCACACAATGATATGTATGTTCCCTTGCTATACCTGCTTGCCCAAAACTCATACCAAGTAATAGATTCCTCCCCAAAGTTGTCAAATTTATAGCATTCCTGGATGGAGTTGGCATAAGTTTGGACGTTTTATTTTTTTTCTTCAGTATGGTACATTTGAGATGGGTGTATTTCCAGCAAGCTGTAAGCAGATTGGTTTATTAATTAATTATTATTATTATTAGCATTTATATAGAGCCAGCGATGTAACTGGTGCTTTACAAAAAAACAAGATAGACACGGTTTTCATCACTGAACCGAATTCTCAGTGGCCCTTTTTACATTAACAGAGGTGGGTGGAGGGATGGGTGTTTTGGCATTGTGGGTGGAGGTGTGTGTGTGTCCCTTTAAAAGGACACACACCCAACTCCACCCACAGAGTCTCCTCCAGTTTTCTGGAGGGCTCCATGGGTGGAGATGGGTGGGTGATGGGTGGAGGTGGGTGTTGTGCAGGAGCGCGCACCCCCCCACCCATCTCTTTCTGTGTTCACATGGACGAACACCGAGTGGACACTCATTCCCCCACCTACCTCTGGCAGTTTACATGGACGCCCCACCCCTCTGCACACCTGGGAGGGGAAGGGGGGCACATCCATGCAAAAACGGCCAGTGAGCTAAGAAAAGAATCCAGTAGGGAATGTAGCTGGATCAGTGGTAAAAATCTTATAAGGATTGGTTGGGTAGATTGGCTTTGTCTGTTCATCTGTCATGTGGGTTCTCTAGGTGCTGTGAGCTCCACACTTCAGCTACCAGTTTCTTGCACTTGTCTTTTATTTTCCTAAAAGTTGCCAGACTATTTCCCCTGTGTTATTCAATTACCTCCCCTTCTCCAACTATGGTATATGTGCTTTCTTTTCAATTTGTTCTAACTGCATAGATTGTAGGTCTTGGGTGACTGACTCTAGAATAGAAGAATCCTACCTTATGATCACAAGACAAACAATAAAGGATGGTGTCCACGATGCACACACCAACTGATATGGAAGTTGTCTTGTTTCCTTGGTTTTGCTTGTTTCTGCTAAGTGCTCGATTTGTGAGAATATATTTGCATAATTTTCTGCAAACACATGAATACTTTTGAGTCCATAGGTATTGCCCAATTAGATATAAAACATTAATAAGGCAGTCCAAGAGGGAATCTGAGGAGTGAGTTAAAATGCAAAAACTAATAATAAACAAGTTTTCAAGCAAATCAGAAGCAAGAAGCATGCTAGAGAGTCACTTGGGCCATTAGATGACCATGGGGTGAAAGGGGTACTCGGGGAGGATAGGGACATTACAGAGAAGCTGAATGAATTCTTTGCTTCAGACTTCACTGCAGAGGATGTTGGGGAGATACCCATGGTGGAACTATATTTTGCTGAAGCTGATGAATCGGAGGAACTGTCACAAATCAATGTGTCTATAGAAGAGGTTCTATGGACATGTTAAATATTAACAAATCACCAAGAAAAGATGGTATTCACACCAGCATTTTTAAGGAACTCACATATGAAATTGTTGACCTTCCATAGGTCATTTGTAACCTATTGCTAAAATCTACCACTGTACCCAAGGACTGGAGGGTAGTGAACGTAACACCAATATTCAAAAAGTGCTCCAGAGGTGATCCTGGAGCCTCTGGCTCCCCCTTTCCCCCCTCCCCCCCCGTGTCAGTGGTGCTGTGTGTTGGCTGTCCCGGGGTGCTATCCGCCTTTCCCCTCCTCCGTGCTGCTGTGCCTGGCTGTGTGCGGTGCCTGGTGTGCATGTCCCTTCCTGGGTGGTTGTCCGCTCCATGTCCTGTGTTGTTGTTCCCCTGTGCACCCGGTTGTGTTTCCCTCTTCCTTCCTTTCACACTTGTGTGTGTGTGTGGTGTGAGTTGTGCTGTGTCCATGGCTTCCTTGTCCCTATTGTGTGTGTTTGGCTCTGCACCTCTTCCCCCTCCTCCCCCTCCGTTCCCATTTCCCTTGTGTGGGCTTTGCCTTGTGGCGCTTTTGACTTTGGTTGTACTCAGTCGGCCATGTCAGCTTCCCACCCCAGTGGCTTCTGGCCATGGTCCGGGATCGGCATCAAATCTGTTGCACTGTTCCAGGTCATGGTCCGGCTGTCCGTTTCCTTGCCATGGTCCTGCTCCTGTCACATCTGTTTGGGGTGTGTCTGGACCAGGGGTGGGGGTTAGGTGGCTTACCATGGTTGGGAATCCACTGTGGTGACCTGGGAGCGCATAACATCTGAAATTACCCTATGCTAACCATGGAGAATATTTAGAAAGTCATGCATAGTGAAATTTTCTTGGGCTGGTACTGTCATGCTTAAAGTCATGCTTCTCTGTAGGGGTCCAGCATTTCATAAGAAGCTTATATTTGAATACATCAGATAGAAGATTCACTTGACATATATAGTACCCTATGTCCTACTTTTTGTGACAGTTGTAGAGTATTGGTGTCTTCCTCTGTATTTTCAGTTGGGGTTTTCTCATACTCTTCCTGTACTTGCACATTTTCTATCTCTCTTGAGATGGATACATTGAATGCTGGTAGTATGTATGACCGAGAAGATAAAGTCTTGTTGGTGTGCATTTGAATTTAATTACCCGTCTTTTGTTTTTTTAAGTAAGTGAGGATATTTATGGCTAAACCTATAATATATAAAAAAATAACTAGTAATAAATATGGGGCACATGGGGCAGTTCCATTTCCTGAAAACCCAACTCTCACACCCACCTACAAGCTCTCATTTAATAATCCCCCACCCAACAACAGGAGGGTAGCGCCTCCCAGATCCCAGAACATCATGTTCCCCTTTCCCATCCCCACCCAGGTCCTCCACTCCCTTCCACCTAAATAGCAACATGACCCCTCCCCCTAGCCTCACCCCCTCCTGCCTGAACTCATCCCACTCATCTGGCCTCACCCCTCATGCCAGTGTCTGAAGTCCCTCAGTCTCACCCATCCAGCTAGAACCCCCTCATTTGGACTCCTCCCTGCTTGCACTCCCCAAGATTCATTTCCCCATCACCTGGAATCCCCTCACTGTAGACTCCCCCATCCTGACCAGCTTCACCACCCCAGACTCCTCTGCTTAAACTCCCAAAGATTCACCTCCTCCCCAGCTTCACTCACTCCTCCCCTGCCATCTTCTCACCCTGAGCTTTTTTGAGGGAAGGGCGGGGTGGTGTTGGTGTTGGTGTTTAAATAAATAAATAAATAAATAAACACCATGCTCAGATCGAATTCACTGCCTCTGATGCAGCAATACAAAGAAACAAACAAACAAACTAGCTGGTGTTGATGGGTTTATCACATTTTTGGCATGTGATAGAGTTTATGTTCCCAGAAACCCTACCATACAGTTGTCATTTCAGGAAGTAAGAATCAGGCTTGTAGCAAATGCTTCTTAATAGGGGTGTGCAGAAGAAACCAGTACCATTTCCGTTTACATGAACCTCTTTGGGTTTGGGGGGGGGCATTGATAAATGAGCGTATCATTTTTGTTTGTTTTTGTGTTTTGTTGTTGTTGTTGTGTTTTTTTTTGGGGGGGTATTATTATTGTATTTTATTTCAAATCATTTCTAGCCCACTCCCTCCTGCTCACAATAGCAGCTTGGGATGGCTCACAGCAAGAAAATTAAAGGCAGAACCACTCTCCATTATAAACAGGGGACTGCTGAAACCCCGATTTTGAAGAACCCACTTAAGCTACAGTTGTGAAAATTTATCCATGACTTATATTTTTGGGGACTGTCACACATGCAAAATTTGAAGAAGATCTATCCAGAAAATCAAAAGTTATAACTGTTTAAAAGTTAATTACTGGTGGTCAAAATGCACTGTGTCCCAATGATTTTGAATCATCGATATATTCTCTCCCCCAATGCGTTGAGATGCCAGAATCCACAGCCTTGGAGCCTAAGATGGTTATCAAGTGCTACTGTAGTATGATAGGCCTTGGTATAGCCAAAAATGAGTTATTAAACATTAAAAAATCAGTTCTGATGACGGACTCATACACAGTCAGGCAGCCGCTGACTGCCATATGGGTTATTAGAAAAAGCAGCATAAGGAAAGTTATGTGACCCTGTTTTTGAAAATCATGTAACTTTATCAGGAGTCAGCTATGTCACAAAAACTTTACATTCTAGTCAGTTTCATGTCAATTACCCTCTTGCCTCAGAAGCCGCAGACAATTCATTCACTCTTCGGGAAGGATTTTGAGCGATCAATTTCTCTTCCCCCTGGACAAGTTGAGTCCCAAGACTTCACAGCCTTGGAGTATGAGATGGCCACCAAGTGCTACTGTAATACAATAGCACTTGGTGCAGTGAAAACCTAGTTATTAAATATTAAAAAACAAGTTCTGCTGGTTGGTGCATATGCAGTGGTAAAAAAGGTTGTATGACTTTTATACATTCACTCTGTATGAAAAGTTGTATGATGTTTATTCACTCACTCCATATGGAAAATTTCATGACTTTTATTCATTCATATCGAGGGGAGGATTTTGAGCGATCCATATCTCCTCCCCCAGATGAGTTGAGCACCCAGACTTCACAGTCTTGGAGTATGGGATGGCCACCAGGTGCTAATGTACCATGGTAGCGCTTGGTACAACAAAAACTGAGTTATTAAACATTTAAAAAAAAGGTCTGCTGGCTGGCACATGAGCACTGGTATAAAAAGTTGTATGACTTTTATTCATTCACTCCATGGGGAGGATTTTGAGCAATCCATATCTCCTCCCCCCATATGAGTTGAGCCCCCAGACTTCACAGCCTTGGAGTATGAGATGGACACAAAGTGTTGCTGTAACATGATAGTGCTTGGTGCAGTGAAAACCTAATTATTAAACATTAAAAATTCAGTTCTGCTGGCTGACACGTGCAGTGAAATGAAAAGTTTCATGAATTTTAATCATTCACTCTGTGGGGAGGATTTTGAGAAATCCTATCTCCTCTGTCCTTTTGCAATGATTTGCTAGAGATGGGTGAACAGGTCACGGTTCGTGTTCAGCCATTCGGTTTGGTTTGGTCCAGCCATTTGGTTTGGCTGTTTGGTCTGTTCACCGCGTTCCAGTTCGGCCGTTCGGTTCGGTCGTGTTCGGTTCAGTTTGGGTGTTGGAGAAAGGCTCTCTATGCAAGAAATGATGGCCCCAGACCCATGACGGTGGGTCCTGGGACTATAATGCCAGCTTAAAGATATTGGCCACAGCCCTCCCTGTCAGTGACTTCGCCCCAGAACCCTGGCGGCGGGAACTGGGGCTGGAGTGGCTGTTTCTTGATGCTTTGGAAAATTGGCTCTCTGTGCAAGGAATTATGGCCCCGGACCCATGACGCTGAGTTCTGGGGGTAGAGTGGCAGCTTCTGGATATTGGTCACAGCCCTCCCTGCCTGTAACTTGGCCCCAGAACCCTGGCAGTGGGTCCTGAGGCTGGAGTGGCTGTTTCTTGATGCTTTGAAAAATTGGCTCTCTGTGCAAGGAATGATGGTGCTGGGTCCTGGGGCTAGAGTGGCAGCTTATAGATATTGGCCACAGCCCTCCCTGCCAGTAACTTTGCCCAAGAACCCTGATGGCAGGTCCTGGGGCAGGAGTGGCTTTTTTCTTGATGTGGTTGAAAGACACCACCACTGTGAGAGGAATGATGGCCCAACACCTATGATGGTGGGTCCTGGGTCTAGAAGAGTGGCAGCTTGTAGATATTGGCCAAAGCCCTCCCTGTCTGTAACGTGGCCCCAGAACCCTGGTGGCGGGTCCTGGGGCTGGAGTGGCTATTTCCTGATGCGGTTGAAAGACATCACCTCTGTGCGAGGAATGATGGCCCCAGACCCATGATGGTGGGTCCTGGGGCTAGAAGAGTGGCAGCTTCTAGATACATATTGGCCACAGCCCTCCCTGCCTGTAACTTTGCCCCAGAACCCTGATGGAAGGTCCTGGGGCTGGAGTGACTGTTTCTTGATGTGGTGGAATGAAACACCTGTGTGCGAGGAATGATGGCCCCAGACCCATGATGGTGGGTCCTGGGGCTAGAGTGGCAGCTTCTAGATACATATTGGCCACAGCCCTCCCTGCCTGTAACTTGGCCCCAGAACCCTGATGGTGGGTCCTGGGGCTGGACTGCCTTTTTCTTGGCGCGGTGGAATGACATCACCTATGTGCAAGAAATAATGTCCCCAGACCCATGACGGTGGATCCTGGGGCTAGAGTGGCAGCTTCTAGATACATATTGGTCACAGCCCTCCCTGCCACTAACGTAGGCCCCAGAACCCTGACGGTGGATCCTGGGGCTGAAGTGGCTGTTTCTTTTTTATATATCTATCTATCTCTATAACTGCTATTAGCTGTTCTAAAACCTACTGAACTAAATGGAATATCCTAATAATTAACTACAAAGGCCTTGTCCTATAAACACACTGTATCTCTATCTCTATAACTAAGCTAACTACTATGTATATCTATCTAGTAAGTATCTATTTAATAACTATCTATCTATATATATAATATTACTCAGGGGGAAACACAAAGAACACAGGGAGGGGTACAAAACTGACATGAAAATCAATCTAATAATAATCCTACTCTAAATAAATCCCAAACTTAAAACAGGGGAAGGAAATTAGGGATGGAATAAGAGAGAGAGGGAAAGGATTCAATGGAGGGGGGAGGAAGGAAGGAAGATTGAACACAGGGAACACAGGGAGGGGTAAAAACAAAAAATAACACCTAAATTTATCTAATATAATCTAAATAAATGAGAATATGCAGGTAAATGGGTTGGATGGGTGAAATAGGAGGAGGATGTCAATGGATTAGGAATAGGTAGGAACAAAAACTGCTGGCAGAGAGGGAACCTTCTGAAATGCCTGCTGTTCAGGAACAGTGGGTATTTTCAGATGTTACGATACCACACTCAACCATGGTGAATCCCCCATGGTGGTGGATGGTCCCGTAATGGCTGTTTGTGTGCCGCCAGATGTTCACGATGTTGAACCACCGGTGGTGAGCGAAATAACCACACTTTCGAGGATGGTCAGGGCACCATCTCCGAAAGTGTGGTTAATTGAACCACAGCCCAGAATTGGAGAATGGTAACGTCTGTTACCGCCACCGATTCCGGGCTGTGGCCAAGACTCCGGGTTGGAATCGGGCACAGCATCTGCATTGGCCACTGTGCCCACCCATATCCAGGAGGGCGGGTGGCTGGGGGAGCATGGGAGGGCGGGGCCGTGCGGCCACATACTGTACCACACAGCCCCACTCTTCCCCCCCAATATTCCCCGCCAGAATCAGACTGTTGGACGTGACTTTTTTATTCCGGTGGGGAATCAAAAGGTGATTCCGTGATGGGGCCAATAGGTACCCCGTCACGTCTGAAATCACCCAGTGTATAGCTAGAAGGTGTTGGGAAGGCGGGAGGCAATCAGTTTTGTTTCTTGCTGCGCTCGCCTCACCGCAAGCCCCATTGGCTCCGTGCAGCCTAGCCTGTGGCCAATCACAGACTGCAAAGCCTTCTGAGGTGAAAAGGGATGGTAATTGGGCAGGCTGGCTGCTACCTCCAAGCCTCTCCCCAGCTGACTCCCCTTCCCTGTCATGTTTTGCCTACCAGTGACACATTTTTGCCACCCAAACTCTCCTGAACGCGATCCGAACTGACTGAGCTTTTTTGTCATTTCGATGTTTGGATCTAGTTTGGTTCAGTAAATTTGTGTTCAGATTCAGGTTCGGGTTCAGTCGTCCAAACAGGCCAAGTTTGGGCCAAACTTCGAACTTCCGAACCACGTTTGCTCATCCCTATGAATTGCATTCTATCAAAACAATTCTATACGGTTGTCTACACTGACAGTGGATGAAAACAGACATGATGCTAACCACCCTTTAACCACCTTTGGTCATTATTTATGCATGTTTCAGGGCTGTATTCGTGCCCTATGCAGCCCTGAGACATGCATAAATGACCACCAAGAGTGGTTAAAGGGTGGTTAGCATCATGTCTGTTTTCACCCAGTGTCAACAGTTCATTGTATAAAGTGTACACAATTTGTATACATGTAAATGACAGATTAACTTTGAAAAAAATGTTTGTTATTGAATTATGATAATAAATTAATGCTTAATAAATAAAAAAATGTGATCATATAGTTAGTGATAAATATTAATTAGATTAAATATGTATGGTAAGGAATTAAGTAGATATCTTATGTTTATGTTGATGGTAAATTATGAAATATAGATAGAAAATCTTAAAATAATTTCTATGCTTTTTGGCGTTTAATTTGTATTGTAATGTATATTGTTAAATGTTTTTGAATAGCAATTGTATTTAATTTTTATGATTTTTGGAGTGTAAGTTAGGGTAAAATGTATTTTGAGAAATGTTTTTGAAAATGAAAGTTTTTATTTTAGAAATTGTTCTGCCTTTAACGTTTTTTTTAAACCATGTGGTTTTTTGGTTTGGAATTTATTTTATTTTTTAAATATAACTGCACTTCCATTTTGGAAAAGGGGATGTCTGCACAGAATTGTCTGGCAGTCATTTTGCGTATACATAGTGATTTTAATTATTTTTATTTTAAAATAAAACAGATTAAAGCAAATGATAATTATTTTTTTATTCCTCTGTTTTTGTAATACTAGTTAAGAACACAAACAGGTTACATTCATTTTCATAACTAATAGAAAATGTTACAGATACACAGCCCTACTTTTAACCCTTGGCAAATGACTTTTCAGTTAAGAACTACATTTGCTAACAAGTTTATAGCTTTTTGTCACAATGTTGATAATACTAAGCAAAACATCTGAATCACCAGCTACCTTTGCTCATGTCACAGCAATTGAATGGTTCAGATCATAGAACATACTTGTATAAGAACTGTAATACTTGATAGTGACTTTGCTTTCTTTGAATGCAAAGAAGCTGATTTAAAAATCTTTCTGTTCCACACAAGAGTTGTAGGGTGCAGGAGGGGCAGTCATCTTACTGACTGGTCAGAATTAAAAGCTTTCAATTTATAGACTAAATATGTATGTATTGTGCTATAAAAAAGAATACGAAAGAACATGTTTTTTTTAAACATGATCTTTTTTTCTTATCAACAAACTATGCATGTGAAACACTCTGAGAATAATATTCCAAAGTCTGCCCTCACATTCTTTATTACTTGGAACCCTTACATACCTTATGGTTATATTACTCACAATGAAGTAATATAGCAATGAATAAAAAGCCAAATACTGAAGTATTCAAGGAAGTCTATAATGTTCCAAACAAATAGTGCCATTTACAGCTCCTGTTGTGGTAAATGGCTGACTAATGCACGAAAGACTTTAAACTTAAAACCTCAAATATTGGTCTCTAAAATTCAGACAATAATATGTGAATGTCAACATAAATAGGTGAATTACTTGCAGCTTGCTCAGTCATAGCTTAGTCAATGAATTACACTACAATTCTGCAATCACAGGTGCCTCAAATGCAACTCAAAATGTCCAGAATTGTGGGTATCTATTAGGTATGGAACACTGGGGAGAATACAGGATACCAGATTTATCGGTATCAGATCTCCCCAGTATCGGATTTACCAATATTGGCACTCCGGTTATTTAACATTGAGCGGTTTCCCGGTTTTTTTACATTGCGGTCATTGAAGTCAATGGCCGCAATGTAAAAGAACTGGTAAAACGGCCAATGTTAAATAGGGATGGACGAACAGAACCAAGTTTGGAAATTTGGTTCGGTTCAGTTCGGAAACTCAATTCTGTTCGGAAGTTCGGTTCGGTCGACCGAACTATTCAAGTTCGGTCTGAACTCCGAACTTCCAAAGAAAGCTTGGAAATTCAAACCCCATTGAACTAATTGGAATATTATCTTTTAGGGATGGGCGAACAGAGCCGAGTTTGGAAATTTGAAAATCGAGTTCGGTTCAGAAGTTCGGTTCGGTCGACCGAACTGATCGAGTTCGTTCCAAACTCCGAACTTCCGAACCGCGTTCACCCATCCCTAATGTTAAATAACTGGTATGCCAATACCGGTGATGATCAAATTATCGGATTAATCCGATATACCCAATTATCGGGTGTATCGGATTTATCCAATACTGATATTCCCAACCCTAGTATCCATAACTGAAAATGTCTCTGTCTGACTAGGCCTGTGGCTGACACTGCTTGTCCATATCTACCTACAACAGCATCAACTCCAGAATTTGCCAAGGGGGACCTATTCCAATGAGCTGTTGGCACCAAAGAGCTGTCAATTACCACTGATCAGTTCTAAGTTCTAAACAGCTGATCAAAAGTCACCATCAATGAGCCTCTTGCCATTACACAGTAAACTTATTCAGGCAGAATTCTCTCCATCTCCATCAAGTCTCAAATCACCAATTGTCTCTCTGATATTTCTGCTTCGAATGTCTCACTATCAACTCAAGCTTAATACATCCAAAACTGAACTCATCTTCTCCCTAAATCTGTTTCTGCCTCTTTATTTCCATTGATAGGGGTCACCACGCAGCCTGGAGTTCATCTTCGTCCCTTCTCACTTGCGGCCCCTCATGCCTGGAACTCCCTCCCTGTCCACATCCACCTTGCCCCCTCCCTTCATACCTTCAAAACTCTCCTTAATACTCACCTCTTTTGCTCTGCTATGTCTGACTCTTTATCCTGCTGAGCCACTATTTCCTATACCTATGGTCTGTTTACCCTTATCCTTGCCACATAGACCTGCCTGCTGTCATTCTCATCGTAACCAAGCCAAGTACGTGCACTTGAGACCTTGCATCTTCATGAATGTTAGACCCTTTGTCTCTCCCTCTGTTCCCCTTCCCTTGTCTCTCCTGGGGGGGAGAAGATCTACAACTCAGAGATGAATGGTGAGGACTATGTAATAAAGGGCATTTTTGGCTCGCCTAATGAGCGGGGGCTCTATTCTGCCAATACTCCTCCCAGGTCAGTGACCCTGTTACACTGTTTCTAAGGTCTGTCACTTCTCCTATATAACATTACTAAAATTGAGCCCTTCCCTATGGCTCCCTCTGCCCAAACT
This sequence comes from Sphenodon punctatus, assembly GCA_003113815.1. Classification (NCBI taxonomy): domain Eukaryota; kingdom Metazoa; phylum Chordata; class Lepidosauria; order Sphenodontia; family Sphenodontidae; genus Sphenodon; species Sphenodon punctatus. Next base: position 3,705,792 of record QEPC01000529.1, on the reverse strand, counting down.
CCAGTCCATGCTCTAATAATATCTTGCCTTGACTACTGCAATCTCACTTCTGTTCAGCATGAACGAGATAGATGAGCTACTGCCAAGCTCATCCACTACTCCTATCTCTTTGGTTATGTATAACCCTTCTCTTCTCCTTCCACTGGCTTTGTCTCCCCCTTTGTATTCAGCAGAACCCCCTTTTTCCACCTTCAAAACTCTTCATAGTCTTGCTTCTCCCTCTCTCACTACATTCCCTTCTGGGAGCTTTGCTGAGCTCCTCCTCTGCCACCACCTCATGATGAGGTCCCAGAGTTTCCTGCTCCATAAACTTCCTCCTAAAATTTTACCTCTTCTGTCAGGGTTTCCTTAGCTCCCAATCCCCATTGACTGCTGCTCCCCTGTAACTAAGCTAAGCATGTGCACCTGTGACTTCTTACATTCATGAATGTCAATGTATCCCCGTTTATCACTATATATACTATTCCCCTCTCCCTGGTGCTCCCCTCCACATTTCTGGACCTATAAATAACATTGATAATAACCAGTACTGTGCAAGTCTGGACTTCTGGAAATCCCTCTTCTTTGGGGTATTTTCAGACGTGACGAGCTCACAGTGAACCACGCTGAATACCTACATGTGGTCACTGTGCCCTGCACATCTGTTCAGCAGTCGCCAGATGTTCGCTACGCTGAATACCCACATGGGGTCAATTTCAACCACGCTTCCCGGATTACCAGCATGAAAATAGGCTGAAGCGTGGTGAAAGTGATTCCAGGCGGGCATAAAAAAAAAGTAATGTCTGGTCGGCTATCACAGTCTGGAATCCCTCGCGGGATTCCAGCTGGCTGCGGCGGCATTGGCCTCGCCGCCCACCCGTCTCCCCAGAGGGCAGGTGGTGAGGCAGCGTGGAGGGGGCAGGGCCATGTGGCCGCACATTGCACCACGCGGCCCCGCCCCCTTCCTGATTCCCCACTGGGATCCCCGTCACATCTGTTTGCCGTGCCTGGGTGATCCCGGCGGGGAATCTCTAGGTTGTTTTTGGGACGGGGCAAAGCTTCCCCATCATGTCTGAAAACACCCTATGTCCTGGTAATAAGGGATGTAAAAGAACTGTAAAGCTATGTCCAAAATTATGCAGTTCAGATTTGCTGGTTTCTATTGTAGTTTGTGTGTGTGTGCAGAGGGCTGGGGTGGTGCTAATTCACAACCTATGCATCTTATTTGGCCCTTAATGACAGTATCTGTCAATACATGTACAAGTCAAGAGTCAGTATTACTTTCTCACTGCTGTGAGTCTCATGGAATAGCACTTGCATAATAGAAGGGAAAGAATGGTTTCCCACTGAAATAGTGGGTGTTTTTACACACACATTTCTCCTGGATGTTTGCTGTTACATCCTGAACTTTCTGTGTGTCTAAATCACTCACCCAGGTCTTAAACATCTGGATCTTTGAACTTCTATGTAGAACCTCTCCCAAAACTTTGGGTGTAAAAAGTTCTCCTGGTAAACTGCTTTGCTCCAGGAAGCTGTGGTCACTTGGATTCCATGGCAGCCTGTCACATCTACAGCTATGGCTACTTTAGGATGCCTCAGGGCAGTGTTTGTGTAAGAATTTATTATTATTATTATTATTATTATTATTATTATTAGACATTTATATAGCGCCAGTCGTGTGGCCTGGTGCTGTAAAGAACATAGAATTAGACGCGGTCCCTGCCTGTGGCTTACAATCTAAAAGACAAAGACAAAGGGGCGGGAGTCAGGGAGAGGGGACAGTGGGAGAGACAGGGTAGAAGACAAACAAACATTCAGGCGGATGCAAAATCTCAGGTGCGTGTGCTTGGCTTGGTTACAAAGAAGTTGGTAGCAGCAGTCAGCAGAGGAGGGCCGACAGTAAGAGTAAGGGGAAGGGGAAGAATGCATCCTGGAACTGCCTCAGGGCAGTGTGTGTGAAAAATGCATCTGGAATGTACTTGTGGACTTGTAAACCCAGAAGATTGAAACATCCAGACATTTAATGTGTGTGAAAAAATGCCCATTGTCTACAGTTGGAAAATCTGAAAACTCAACAGCGAGAACCAAATGCTGTTTATCATGCTGCCTCATTGACTTCAGGCATCAGTGTTATTTCAGGCATTGGTGTGCTCTGGTTTGTCTCAGTCTCTACTTGTAGCTACTGGTGGAATTCCTCTGTGCAGATGGTTGGTGTGTGGTGGGTTCTGCAATGGTGCAAGGGACTTGTTTAGATGGCCCTTGAGGTTCCTTGTGACTATATGACTTCAGCAGATTTTAGTGAGTGTAGCTGGGAACCAAATTTGGACATAAAATGTCACAGGAAAGCTGGAAAAAATAGATTTTTTTTTTACAGTAGATATTACTACAGAACAAAGTCCACCCTTCTGTATTCTGCTATCTGAATGCAATAAACCATGCACTACAACTCTTCTGTTGATATACTGAAGATAATTATGATTGTGACCTGTCAGAAAGATTCACTGCACTAATTATGTTCATCACCAACTGACAACCTACCTAGGCAAACCCTTTTAAAATCCAAGCCTCCTGCAACATTAATGAGCTATTAAAGAACAAAATATATAGCTCCCAAGAGTAGGAAGCACAGCATCATAACTTAACACTGGTATAAACAGTAAATCTTTACATATGCCTATTGGCAATGATGTTCCACAAATGTCAGCATAAAGCCTTTCCCCCTAACTTCATCAATAATACTCCTCTCCATTACATTTAGAATGTGCAAACTAAATCTACTGGAGACACACTGCACTTCTTATACAAAAACTGATTTTCCATCCCCAGTGAATGGGGAAAATAGATGGGAGGAGAGGAATTTCACATGTTTGCAAACAACTGAGAGTCCCCCTGAAGATTTCAGGTACATCTCCCGATAGACCTTACCTCTGTTTTCTTTCAGTGAAAGAATATTTTTAAATGCAATGCTAACCATGGAACAGTGCCACAAACTCTGTCATACTGTGTGCTGCAATGTAGCCATTTGTCACAATGTCACTTGCGCTGCAGGATCTCATCGAGGTGTCATGCCCTCAAAACCCATTCCTTCTGCCAAGAATGAGACAAAATAAAAAATACAAGTGTGTGCTACCAACGAAAGAAATTGGTTTGTTTGTCAGGATTGTTGGGAGTTCTAACTTCACTCATAGGAGTTCATCTCCCATATTATCTTAGCACCGTTCAGCATGTGTGATGAATGAATGAATGTTTATTATTGTTTTGGCAAAAGCCTCTAACAAATTAGAATAAAATAAATAGCCCCAGTGGCTATTTGGCAAACATACATAGAATTCCAAAAAACCACCAAGCAAATACAATGAGGGATCGGGGAAAGAAAACCCCATCCACATACGAACTATATCAATATATACATCAACATGGCACGGCACCATACGGCTTAAACAGAGCCGACTGAGGAAATATAAAATTAAAATAATAATAATTTGAATACAAAAGTAAAACCTCCTCCACAGTTCAAATCCGTAACACAGCAGAGCGACTCCCCCAAACGCCTGGGGCCCATAGCAAAAATAAAAGGCCCCACAAAACTTATAAGCTCTCAATAAGATGGGAAGAAGGGGCTTCGAATGCCCTGAATTGCCAGGCCAAATCTTGCTACCTTCCTTGATTGCACTGAATCATTTGGCCTGAGGAAACTCTGGATACCTTCCTGTGCTGGATATTGCCTCTTTATAATCCCTCCCAGATATTTACATCTGGGGCCCATTAAGGCAGGGCACTGTAAAAACATATGCTCCAATGTGTCAACCTCCCCAAGCTGGTATAAGGGGCATATCCGTAAAGCCCACGGAGTCTTTCTATAACGGCCTTCCAGCACCGCCGAAGTAAGCGTGTTGGTTCTCATTTTAAAGAAAACCACCCGCTCTCCCACGTTTTCCCTTACAAATAAATAATGGGAGCCCGCGAGTCGGGAATTGTATGGCGTATATGCTGGAGCGACCTTCTGTAAAGTCAGAAGTTCCCCCTCTAATTGTAGGGTCTGATCTAGTATG
>QEPC01000529.1:3658021-3696662 GCA_003113815.1 Sphenodon punctatus | reverse complement strand
CATTTCCACAAATCTCTCCCCCCCACGCACACCCTTCACGGTCCCCTTCCCCCTCCTGTGGACCCCGTGCTAGGCAAGTTTGTGGATGCTCTTACCCTCTCATTCCTCCCCTGTGGGCAATTGGTGTCTCTCTCTCTCCCTGTGATGACTCGGGCTGCCTCCCGCCAGGGAAGGAACGCCCACACGAGATCCTGAGGGAATTACCTTACCCCGAGAGTTGTGCAGAGAGACATCGCCCTTCATTTCCTGGAAACCCCAGTAACCCCCTCTCCTTCCTCCTTTTACTTCCCCCCTTCCCCGTGACAGGACAGAGTCGTTCAAATAAATATTAAAGAGTGCTGGTGCCAAAAGACAACCTTGCCGCACTCCGACTCGTACCTGTATTTCTTGGGATAAAGCCCCTCTCATATTGTAAAGTACCCAGATCGAATTCCGCTCATGTAATTTAATCAACAAGAACAACAGTCTAAGGTCTGTAGAAAGGGCTCTCAACTTTATCCAGAGGTATTCCCTGCAAACTGAATCAAAGACTTTCTCAAGGTCAATAAAGCATAAATACAATTTCCTTTGAGAGGCAACATATTTGGATATTAGAGCAGATAGGGTAAAGATGTGATTAGTTTTAGCCAGGCCTTCCGAAAACCTGCCTGTTCGGGTTCAATAATATGGTTTAGATTCATCCATTCTTGTAGTCTGTTCAAAAGAAGTTTAGAGTATAATTTAGCAACTATACTTAACAGACTTATTGGGCAGTAATTCCCTGGATGGTTGGGGTTCCCTTTTTTGTAAATGGGAACCACAATGCTTGATAGCCAAGAAGAGGGAAAAAGGTCGGTATCATTGATGAAGGTGAAAAGGGGGGCCAGCATCTCTGCCCACCGTACCGGGTTACTCTTCAGAACCTTTGGGGAGAGAAAATCTGGCCCGGGCACTCTTCCCAGTTTCAGGCTTACTATAAGCTCTATTATCTCCTCAGGTGATACCGGGGCCCATCCCGGTAACCCTTTTAGAGAAGTGGTATTTGGTTCAACTAATTCTGCCTTAGAGTTGGAAAATAATACCTCATAGAATCGTTGCCATACTAACGGATGAAGACTAATTATGCTAGTACAGAAAACCCTTGACTGGGACGAACGGATAATAGTCCAAAATTTCTGAGAGTCCCTGGAATTTGCCGCTGCGGCAAGTATAGACCATTGCTCTTTATGAAAATTGCTTGCCTTTAGCGCCAATAGCTCACGATACTCTCTACAGCACTTAGCCAATTTGACTCTAGAAGCATAAGAGGGATTAACTTTAAGATCTCTGGCCAGCCGACAAAGAACTGCTCTCATTCCCCGACATTCATGGTCAAACTACCTGGGCAAGGGTCCAGCAGGCAGATCTATACCCCGGAGGGGGGAGGAACCTCTGCTTGTAATTAGAGGGGTCAGTCTGGCCATCAGCAGCTCATACCAGGCTATGGTGTTGAGCCCCTGTTCTGCTATCCTATCTGCTGGAATGGACCCCTGGGGAGAATCCAAAAAAGCTGCTAGCGCCCCACTCCGTTCTTCCATCCATCTAGCTCACACAAGCAGGGGGTCTGTAACCACTTGGGTAGAAAAAGAGCCAGATCTAGCAAGACCCAAATCTAACAGGGGTATATCGATGGACAGAATTAAAGGGAAATGATTTGATACATGGGAAGGCACCACCTCTAAACTGCCAACTATAAAGAACAAACCGGGAGAGATTAGGAAGAGATCCAGCACACTTGAACCCTGGGGGGAGTGGAAGGTAAAATTCCCTTCCAAATCACCCCCAGCCTGCCCGTTAATGATAATAAGGTCCAAATCGGCCATAAATTTTTCCATAGAGGTCTTTCTTGGGCCCACCACATGATCCAAAGAGTGGCGGGGGGGATATAGAGAGGGTCCACAGTATCGTCCAACCCAGGAGAAACAGGCAAGGAGGCTGGATTGCCCAGCCTGGCATTAAAATCCCCTCTGCAAATCAATAAAGCAGCTGGGAATTTATCTATGGCAGCTTATACTAAATCCGTAATACGAGCCCAAATCTCCGGATTATAATATGGTGAATATATTGGGGGGATGTAGACATTTTCATTTACCATTTCAAATCCATCAGAGAACTTACAGTAAAGAAGTAAAAAAACAAGCTTTAATAAAACTAAGTTTCTCCACTGTAACAAATAAGGCGGAAGAAATGAACAAGGCGAGCCCACCGCTAGACCTGTCATGAGAATTAGAGGCAACTGCATCCATCCAATAAGTTTGAAATTCTCTCCCAGGTCCAGAATACGGAACCTCTGTTAGCCAGGTTTCTTGAAGTAACACTATATCCTGGCTTACCATAAACTGAAGGAAATCTGGATCTGACTGGTGGGCTCTCCAGCCCAAAATATTCCAAGAGGCCAGGACACAACGCCCTCTCTCAAGTCACTGCTTGTCAGAGGAAAGTAATTTATGCCTTTGTCTCAGGACTCTTCCCACTGCAGTGGGGGGGATTGAGCTGGGCACTGTCATGGAATCAGGAGGTACCGCTACAAGGGCGTTTTGAGAGGACGATCCTGCTATCACTGGAATTCCAGACTGGGGCAGCCCCACCTGTACTACCTCTTTCACTGAATTACGGGAATCCCTCTGCGAAACCGAAACAGCCCATAAACCAGACAGGGGAGACCCCTGAGAGAAATTGGATACCTAAGAAAAAAACCCTTGGGCATTGGGGGAAGCCGCTGGAGTAAAAGGACACTCATCCCTCAATAAAGCCCCCATTTCGGTATTGGACCCCTGGGAGGGGCACCAAGTAGAAGAATGGATAGAGGATAACCTACCTACTATCGATACTGAGGTGGATTGTGGTTTAGATGTCAGTCCGGTCGGATCTTCCGCTTGTTCTGGTTTAAGCAACCCAGATTTTAGCTCCCCTAACTGTGCGTTCAGAGCCTCTAAACATTGTAAGAAGCATGTCTGAGAGGGCAGTAAGGAAGCATGGGCTGATACAGGATCTACCACCTTAGCGGAGGAAGGGAGCGCCCCCTCGCCTCTTCTGGGGGTTCGTGTGGTGATACCAGGGGGCCAGATGTATTTTGTCTTGGCGCCGCCCCAGAAAGGTTAGTAATGGGACATACTGGCATTTTCTGTCGTCTTACTGGCGGCGGATTTTGGCCTATCATAGGGGCCATATCCCTGGTCCTCTCCCATACAGGAGGGGGAGCTGCAGCTAAATTGGCAGCCTGGCTGCCCCCAACCTCTTGTGCCCCTGCCGGCAACTCCTGGGAACTCCGCCCAACTAAGTGGGGGGGTCTGGAAAACTCGGCTAATGAAAACCGCCCGCTCCTCAAAACTAGCTTTATGGGCTAGGATAAGGGAGGGTAGCTTAGGGGAGATAAAGGTGACCAAGATCACCTGCCTATTGGTCAGATTGGCCAGAGAATCTACAGCAATAATATCTCGTCTAGTGATCACTTCCTTCCTAAAGAACAACCTACGATGTTCGGCCACATCGAGGGAAGTTCCCCAGTTTGGGGTTCGGTGGCCATGCAAAGGAGCGATAGTGAAAATAAGGGAGGATGTCATCAACCCAAAAGGCTCCGCAGTGTCAGAATAGACTTCGGAGGGGAGGGCTAGAAGAGCCCGACCCTGCTGCGCTAGTGATGGTACGGAGACCTGTCCGGGCGGGGGCACACCCTGGCGATCCCTAGCGGGCATCACAGGCAACCTCAGTAGATCTTTAGCAATTCCAGCTACTCCTGTCTGACTTACCTCCTGCAATAACCCCATCATTCTGTCCATTCTGTCCTGCAAGTCTGACAGTTTGACAAACATAAACTGAAGAGTCTCAGCCGTCAGGAGGACGTGGTCAGTCAGAAAAATGGCCAGCCTTTCCCCCACCAGGAGTTCCGCCTTCTTTAATTCAGGGGAACCAGAAGACACAACTAACTCCTTCGGCAACAGGTTCTCCCTCTGGTGGCCCTCTGGAGAGGCAGGAATTGAGTCTGGAAGCATCTCCAGTGGTTGAAAAAAGTTCCTTGTTGGTATAGGGGGGGCGGTTATGTTAAACCTTTCTCCCACCCTGGCGGGCGTTAGAAAGGTTTGAGGCTGTTTGAGGCTCTTGGGACACAGAGCCATACAAACCAGATGTTGCAGCTCACTCCTCGTAGCTGGGAGTTAAGATCAGGTTTGTCCTCGCGGGTCAGGCTGCAGGGGGGTGGAATCCCTCTGTTCCTCTGTGCTGTCTGTCAGTCCTCTTCTCAGGGGAGGGGTGCCCATGTCCACGCCCAGCCCCACAAATGGCCCCACCAACGTGCAACACCCTTTGGTGTTGCCCTTCGGCTGGCGCCCAAGGGCTGGTGCCCAAGGGCACCCAGACCTTGATTAAGTACCTGATTAGGAGGGAGGGAACTCCAATGAGTGGCAGGCAGCGCCAAGCCCAGCAAGAACCAGTCCCTTCTCTCTCCTTCCAGCTTCCACCCCTTCCACAGACAGTTGAAGGGCACCCAGGACTTGATTAAGTACCTGATTAGGAGGGAGGGAACTCCAATGAGTGGCAGGCAGCTCCAAGCCCAGCAAGAAGCAGCCCCTTCTCTCCTTCCAGCTTCCACCCCTTCCACCGTTCAGCATGTGGGCAGATACAGCTGGTAAATCTAGATTTTTCAGGGATAACTTTTCAAAACATTATCTTCACAAAAAACATCCACATATACACAATAATACCCAAGATGCTCAGTTGAAGATATTGGGGAAATGAGAGGTTTGGTTTTGACTTCAGTAGTGACAGAATCTGACCTGAGCTGCTTATGGGAATGCATAGCGTTAGCAGCAGTAGAGTTATTATTGAGCAATGGCATTTTCTATATCGATTCCTTTATATTAAATGAAGAACTCCCCATTCTTAAAATGAAATATTTCCTAATCAATAGAAGGTATGCAATGACCTAACTGGTCATATCAGTGATCTATCATGGGATAATAGTCTGAAGAAGGGGCAAAAAACCCCTGCATATTAGGACTGAAATTTATATTTCATTTTATATTCAGAGTTATTGTTATTCTCATGAACAAGTATTTGATTTCATCTTTGTCACCATTATGAATTTGCATTAATAGTGTATATTAATAGTTTCTTTGGGTGTTTTCACACAAGACACTCTCCACCCACCTCCCACTCACTATAAATGTTACAGGGCACCCATAGGGCAACACTGCAGCTCTGCAAAATGTATAGTGGGGGTGGGTGGGTAATGGATGGAGAGTGTTTTGTGTGAAAAGGCCTTACTTTGGTAATTCAATGTTTGTAGTATTTTAATTATTTTATTTGGGTATTTGGTTCTTAGTTCACTTTGGCTGTCCTATTGGGTGAGTTATTTGAATTGTGAAATGTGAATATGATTGATTTATTTGGGACCAATCACATTCAGAAATACAAAAACCTATTACTGCTGAAGTGAACAAAGTACAAAATATCAAAGAAACCAAAATACTAAGTATAAAAATACCAACAGGAATATTCATGTTGCATGTTCATGAAACAGGAAGCAAATACTTTTTCATATCCTCTTTGTCAAAACAGATATGAATAGATCACATTTACCAAATTTGAAAATCTCTTTGGATATTCATTTTCTCCCTTTCTCATTTAAGCTTTAGTACTGATGAATTAAGATTCATAGATGGTCCATCGTATATTCTTGATATATTTACAGAATGCGTACTGTTTGTCCATATACACTGTGGGGCTGAAAAACAAGTTTTCACACTGGGCAAAAATCTGTAGAGAATAAGCTTCTCAATGAGTTTGTCTGTCTCAAGAATCTTGCAAGAATCAGTTGTTCTGGCCGGCATTCTTGCGAGATTCTCTAAAATGGCCCCCAGTCGATGTGCATATAATCAGTGGCTGTCAGTGGGCTGTGAAGATTCCAAGAAACCTCAAAAACAAAAACAAAAATGCTCTGCCCATGTGAAAAATGGCCATGGTGGCCATTTTTTTGCATGTGTACAGCGTTTCTAAGATTTTCAAGACTCTCTCGAGTTTTTAAAAAAACTTGGCACGATCTCGTGAGATCTTGCCAGGGGCTGTGAAAAAACGCAGCATTTTCATTTCAGCCCTAACATACAGTATCCAAAAATGCAATACACCCAAAAATGGAAATAATATCTATGAATACAATATCAACATTAGTTTCAACACTAATCTAAGCTATAGCCGTGTATTTATACTAAAGTAAACCTGAGTGTAATTGCAAACTAAGGCAAGATTTAGTTGGGCAGAAAACTATTTGTCCTTCGTAACCTGGTGATTGTCCCAGAATTCTTACATTAATCAGTAAATGGGTTAAATTCTATCCCTGCTATTAACTACTTAGGTATTTTCAGACGTGATGGAGCTCAATTTGCCATGTCATGGAAACACCCTGCAGATTCCCCGCTGGGGCCAACACATCACCGTGAACAGACGTGTTGACCAATCCCGGTGGGGAATCTGGGGGGGCAGGGCTGCACGGCCGAATGTGCGGCCGCACAGCCCCGCCCACCACGCTCCCTCAGCAGCCCACCCTCCCAGAGACGGGCAGGCGCTGTGGCCAATACGGCCGCAGCACCCGCCCGCCCCCAGGAAATTGACCACGGGCCGGAATCGGCGGCAAGCATGGCCGCTGATTCCTGGCCATGGTCAGTGGCCAGATGTGACGTTGACACGCTCAACCACAGGGAATTCCCCATGGTTGAGCGTGTCAACATCACATCTGGTCAGTGTTACGCCAGGTGGTCATCCCCGTGAATCACGGGGGGGAATCAGATTCACCACACTTCCATTCCTCCTCCAGGAACACTGACCAGACATTACGGGATCATGCTCACCCACGGGGAATTCACCGTGGTTGAGTGTGATCTCGTAACGTCTGAAAATACCCTTAGTATGTGTCACGGGGGTTGGGGGAAAAGGTTTGGAAGAAAAGAGAAAGGAAGGTGAGAGGGGAAAGGGGGCAGGGAAAAAGGGGCGGCTTCCTCTTGTCGTAAGCAATCTGAGTATAATAATCCCTCAGGGTGTTGGGTGGGCTTTCCCTCCTACTCAGAGGGCAATCCGTCTCATCATTGGGATAGTAGAGAGGAAGCCAATTGCCCCAGGGGAGGAAAAGCACAAAGGAATTTCTCAGTCGTTCAGGGAGATATACAGGAACCTGGACACCATGAAGATCTGTGGCAGGAAGGTAGGGGGAAATGGTCCTGGGGAAGGGAGCAGACGGGAAGGGATGGCAGGGAGTAAGGAAGGTGAAGGTGGGTAGGACTTGCGCTCAGGGAAAGGGATATGGTAAGGGAAGAGAAGGGAGGACTTGAGGATATGGAACAACAGGAGCTAGGGAACCAAACACCAGAATCTTAAACCACGTATACAGGAGCACAAACTAAGACTTAACAAGACAAACAGATCACCACTCTTACCACCATTCACTCTACACCAGGAAGGGGGAGAACACCAGGAACAGTCACTCAGGTCTCACTCTTGATCAAGGTTTCAGGCAACAAGGAGCAAGCAATACAAGATACCAGGGGGCCAGCTTCTCAAAATGATTACCGGCGGCTGCTTCTAGCCCCGCTGGTGTATTATATAGCTGGAAGCCCAAAAGGGATTAGCGTGCTCAGGGCGGGGCCTCAATCTGCCTCTGAGCCTCCGCTTACGAGCGGCATGCTTGGAGCCTGGGTGGGGCCTGAGTTCTCCTGCAAGCACGGAGAGGCCCCGCCCCCTAATCACGGCGAGCCTGATGCCTCTGATCTCTCTTCTTCCTAGGATGCCTGCTGATTCCAATCCCCCTATCAGCTCGAACCCTGACAGTATGTCATGAGATTAAGTGAGGGGAAGGATTTAGTCCCATAACTTTCTAAATTCTTCCCAAAAGCAAAATAGAAGGAGGGAAGGAGAATAAAAGGCTCAAATCTGCCCTTAGCTATGCACATAAAATTCCAATTGACTTTATTGTGTAGTACACTGAGGTAGCCCAGGGCAATATTGGCCCTGAGGTTTAGAATAAGAAAATATTCTGTTATCTTTGGAAACAACCCTTTTTAGTCTCTCTCACACATGTTTGCCATGCATGTGAGTAAATGAGAAATGGCTTTATGAAGCTCAGAGACATGTTTACATGCAGAAAACAAATTTGTCACTGTAGGTTCTTAAAGAACTCTATATTCTTCTGGTGATGTAGTGAGGAACTGAAAGGGGAAATAAAAAAGCTTTATTTCTACAATCTTAAATACCCTGAATACTAGTAATTGACAGGAGTTACTTGTTAGAATATGCTTCTTAGAAAAATAGAGTGGGTTCCAGCCTGATTTTGTTAATGCTGTTTAGCTACTTAAACTATTGTTTTTAATTGCTACTTTTATGAAGTTGATATGGTACCTAGCTGGTTGTACATTTCTTTAACCTTACATCACATCTGATAAGTTATTGATTGAGCACAACTTTCCAGACACTCTGGACTTTCCTGGTGAAAAACACATAAAAGAATAAATACCCTAACCCTGCCATAACAATAACTTGTAGTAGTAAGGCTGTTGCAGACTTCCTATAAAAGATTTCTACCATTGCAGTCCATTGATCTAGCAGTGTGCGCTGCATTTCAATGTTGTAAATAGCTCAGATTCTCTTCCTCGCTTTCAGAGTTCCTCTCTTTGAAAGAAGAAAACAGTGAAAGAACTGACCTCTTTTCTTTGGACATTTAGAGCTAGAAATTTGCTACCATTGTGGCTATGGTTACTGATCTTAGACAAATGCTACAAATCGAAGCTCAATCTTTCAAGAGCAAAAGGATTTGCCACAAGAGGGCTAAATAGTAACCCTCAAGTCTTCTTACTGAGCTATTGTGGTTCAGCTCAACAGGCATCGTGAAGGCTTTTTAAGCTACATTTTCTTTGCAATAATTTATTTTTCTCAAAATCATTCTACTATTGACAAACCAAGGTCAGCATCGCATCGCAGAACCCTTTGTAAGAAAGTGGATTGAACAATTTATATTGGTTAACAAGTGAAAGAAAACCTATTTTGAGGATATTTAATTAATTAGAACAGACTGATGAAATAAAATTCAAGAACACTTTAGCATCTGCAAATAGAACAGAAAATAACTAGATTATATATACACCTCCCCCCCCCCCCCATTTTACAGGCCCTTGGGTGTGAAGAATTGGGGTTTAAGATCAGATTCCAAGCTCTTTTTGTACCACATGACCTGGTTGCAACATGCTCTGAGATAAATTTCCATGATATAATTCAAATGGAGACATCTCCTTTACCAGAGACCTAGACTATTTCCTTAATGCTGAGGTAGAATGCATTTCAGAGATAGCATATGCCATGCTCTTCTTTGCTATGCCACTCCTCAGTTCATTCCTATTGGGCAGGTTCCAGAGGATGGCCATGGGTCGTGGTTCATGGCTGTCTGGGCAAGTGACACTAGTTGCAATAATAATAACACCATTCTGGACAAAGCTATTGGGCATGTTATTAATACCTTAATAGCATCCCCAAGCAGCCTCTGTCCATCAAGGCTGCACAGCACTTTGCTGTGGAATCAGGGTGGCAAGCAGCTCCTGGTCAGCATTCCCCACCTGCTGAGTCCTACTTTTAAAACAGACCCTTCTTTAATTGAGGCAGAGGCAGCCAGCAGGGCAGGGCACGGCACACTGAGACCACAATCACCCCTCTCTCCAGGATAAATTCTTGCATTCCAGGAGAAGATCTGATCAGCCCTAACTGTTCTCAAACAACTCATGACCTGAACCAGTACATTGGGGCATCCGGTTCTGCATACTAATATACAGGATGGCTCCCTGATGCTGAACATGCATTTTCTGCCGTGACCTAACTGCTAGGGAAGCCGCGCTCCTGCTCTCCCATATGTTTTTTTTAAAAAGCTATTAGTAGAGATGATTGGGAATGCCCATCCATATATAGCAGCATAGCAGAGTAGTGAGGTCTAATGATGATTGATAGGGGTGGGAATTCCGGTTCTCCCAAGAACCGATATTGCCGGTATTTGGGTGTATCTGCTTAATCCGATAAATCCGATATTTACCTGTACTGAAATTCCGGATTTTTAACATTGGCCGCTTTACCAGATTTTTTAAATTGCGGCCATTGAAGTCAATAGCTGCAATGTAAAAAACCCAGTGACGCGGCCAATGTTAAAAATCTGGTCAGTCGATACCGGTAAATCTGGTATCCGGTATTCTCCTCGGTGTCCCACCCCTAATGATTGGCATGGGGGAAGCTGCTTCAATGACTATGCACTAGAGCTGAAACTCAGTCCTAGGAAAACTTTGGAATCCACCAGGGATTCCGGTCCTCGGTTCCAAATTTCCGAGTACCAAGGCCAGTCCACGGAAAACTTTTGAAAGCACTGGAATATTCCATTGAGTGCTGGCGCCATTACATGCATGACTGGAGTGATCCAGATGGACAACTCCCTAGCTTCTCTGAACTAGGAAACAAAACATAGTGCCATATTTGGTAGGAGTGTGGTATGGGAGGGGACAGCTGAGTGATGGACAAGCCAGATGGCAAGTTTTGATTGACTGGCAGGGGAAAATTGGACTAGCTGTTCAGCCATTTTCCATTCTCTACTGAATTTGGCTGTGTGCGCTACCCTGCTGATCTGTAAGTAATTGGCTGGGGGTGGAGGGCTGTCTGGCCTGGCCTGGCCAGGCCATAAGGACAATACTGGGGGGGTGGGGTTAGTTGTTTACACCATGCCGTTGTTGTTGTTGTTGTTGTTGTTGATAATAATAATAATAATAATAAATTTTTTATTATTATTATTATTATTATTATTAATAAAGTGGGTGCTCCACTGCTGCTGCTTGGCACCATGGAGGCCAGAGGAATCTCTGCCTTGGTCCATGTCCCCTAGCCTGGTCTGTCCAAGTTACCAGTGCCACACCAATGTCATGCCTTGTTAAAAACTAAGTGGGTGCCACTGCTGCCTGCTGCTTGCACTGCTTGGTGCCATGGTGGCCCGAGGGATCTGTCTAGCTCCCCTTCCCCTGGCCTGGGTGTCCATATATTATGGGCAATGACAGAGTTTGCCACCAGTGCTACGTATACTTAAAGCTGGGATGCTGCTGATGCTTGCACTGCCTGTTGGCAAGTTGGCAGCACCCTAGAGGCCAGAGCGGGATCACTTTTGCTGTGGTTTCGGTGGGCACTGTGACTGTATTTGTCTGTGGGTTCAAATTTGCCAAGATGTGACTGATCACTGGGGCAGTTGCTTTTTAGTGGGTTTTTCTTCTTGAGCAATTGTCCCACTCTTGCTAGCCTGTTTTTCTGGGCACTGCTTGGTTGGCATAATTATTTTAAAGTGGGTGGACTGCTGATGGTGGGCCATACTGTGGGTACCCTACTGCTTGTTTTTGTTTTGGATTTCTGCCTGCAGTTGCACTTTTCTGGGTTTGTCTTCTTGAGTGATTGTCACATTCTTGCTAGCCTGCTTTTCTAGGCACTGCTTGACATAATGATTTTAAAGTGGTTGCACTTTGACATCATTAACAGAAAGTTCTGAAGTTCTGAGTTCCAGGGATTTCTGAGGTCCGGAGTTCCAATTTCTGAATTCCAGGTCCTCTGCCAAAGTTCCTAAGTTTGACTGAGTACCTGGACAAGTACTCAGAACTTCGGAACTTGAGCTGAGTACTCAGATGGCCTATTCAGTGCAGCCCTATTATGCACACCACAAAATGAGATGATGATGATGATGATGATTGATGATGATTATTATTAGCAAGCATTTATACAGTGCCAGCAATGTACCTGGTGCTTTACAAAGTAATGGAATAGACACAGTCCCTGCATTAGGGCTTACAATCTGAGAGACAGAGGGGGGAGACAAAGGAAGGGGAACAGAGGGAGAGACAAGGGATGTAACATTCATGAAGATGCGAGGTCTCAGGAGCATGTGCTTGGCTTGGTTACATTGAGAATGATGACTGGCTGGTCCATGTGGTGAGGATATAAGTACACAGACCTCAGGTAACAGATCATACTGGATGGTAGGTATCAGCAGGAGTTTGGAGAGGGGAACGAGGAGTCAGGGAGGGCAGAGCAGAGGAGGCGAGTCTTAAAGAGGGATTTGAAGGTATGAAGGAAGGAGGTGAGGTGGATGTGGCAGGGAGGGAGTTCTAGGCTGGGGGGGCAGTTAGGGAGAAGGGAAGAAGGTGGTATGGGGAGATGGGGAGGTGTGGGAGAGTGAGAGAGGGGACAGAGGAGGAGTGGAGTTCATGGACTGGAGTATGGAGGGAAATTAGCACAGAGAGGTAGGGGGAGAAAGGTTGTGAAGAGCTTTATAGGTGAAGACTAGGGGCTTTTGCAGGATTTGTTCAGGAAGGGGGAGCCAGTGAAGAGAGGAGAGGAGGGACTGCACATGGTCGAAGTAATGGGAGAGGTGGATGACCCTGTTAGCAGAGTTTTGGATGGAGAAAAGGGGAGAAAGGTGAGAGCAGGGGAGGCCAGTCAGAAGGAGGTTGCAGTAATCAAGGCAAGATGACCAGGGCGTCAACAAGAGTTTTGGCAGCAGAGACAGAGAGAAAAGGGCAAATCTCAGCAACATTATGGAGGGAGAAGCAATAAGATTTGGCAACAGAGTCGATGTAGGGTTTAAAAGAAAGGGGTGAGTCAAAGATGAAGCCTAAGCTACAGGCTTGGGGGATGGGAAAGATGGTGATCCTGTAGATAAGAATCGACAGGAAGGATAGAGAGGAAGGATGGGTGAGGAAGATAAGTAGTGAGGTGAGCTGGTGAGGCGAGCTTGAATGGATGGAGAGAGTGAGAGGGAGTAGAGAGATAGAGTTTTGTGTCATCAGCATAGAGGTGATATTGGAAGCCATGGGAGGCAGTGAGTTTGCCTAGGGACAGGGTGTCGATAGAGAAGAGGGCCAAGGACAGAGCCTTGGTGAACACCAGCTGAGAGGGGAAGGGAAGAGAAGGTGGAGTTGGAGAGAGACACATTGAAGGAGCAGTCAGAGAGGTAGGAGGAGAACCAGTCAAGGACAGAGCCACGGAAGCCAAGGGAGTGAGGTGAGTCCACTGGAGCAACTGTCCCACTTTTGCTAGCCTACTTTTCTAGGCTGTGGGTTCAAGACATTTGCAACAACTTTCCAAAGTTTCCAAATTTTTCCAAGGTTCGGAATTCTTAGTCCAAATTCTGAAACTTTGGAAATAGTGCTGAAGGGCCGCCAAGTACTTGGGCTGATTATTCAGAACTTTGGTATTCGACTTGAGTACTCAGAAGTATCATTCTCAATGTAACCAAGCCAAGCACATGCACCTGAGACCTCGCATCTTCATGAATGTTACAACCCTTGTCTCTCCCTCTGTTCCCCTTCCTTTGTCTCCCCCCTCTGTCTCTCAGATTGTAAGCCCTAATCCAGTACAGTGCTAGTTTTAATCCTGTTGCTCTCTGTTTTAGGTGAGTGTTTCTCTGGTATCTTTCCCTACCCTAACTGTGTGATATTCCTGAGCCTTTCCTGTGTTTCCCAAGCCTATTGGGTGTGCCTCACACATTACCTGAACTCCCTTCAATACTGGAAATTCTACCTTGAAGTTTCTGTTTTGTGAATTGATCCAGCTCCTACTATCTGTTATTCTGCCATCTAGGGAGCTACATGCTTTTCCCAGTGATGAAGTTTGGCTCCACCTATTAAGTCTTGCCATGTTCCAACCTGAGGTAAACCTTTACCCATAGTAGGCTTTAAGGCTAATTGTTAGCATGTGGACTCCTTCTCCATACCCTGACAGATGGTCAGTGGAGGGAGAAGAGAAGGGATTGAATATGATCAAAGAAGCTGGTGAGGTGGATGGCCCTGGCAGTGAAGTGTTGAACAGAAGTGAGAGGGTCAAGGTAAGAGTGGGGAAGGTCAGTATGTGGCAATTTCAGTAGTCATTGTAAAGAGATGATGAGAGCATGGACTAGGATTATGGCAGTGGGTGCAGTAAGGAAGGGTCAGACTTTATCAATGCTATGCTGGGAGATGTAATATGGTTTAGCAAGAGAATGAATGCCCCAGACAGGTGCAAAAGCAAGAAATAAAAAATGAATCCCAGGCTATATACGTTCTATGTTATCAAATATGGTCATCATTTGATCTATCATTAGAACTTGGTGCTTGAATAACCTTGGGATTATATTGCACTGAATTAGGCATTATTGATTGCTTACATTTCACTCTGGTTTGAGTAGTTTTCAATTGTATTCATGTTTGCTTTAAGAGGTGGAGCTTAATAAATACTCTGTTCTATCAGATATATATTTTAATACTGTGGAATTAATGGAGGCGTATCTGCTGCTAAACTGTAATAAAATATGAGCGAGATTCTAGTAGCTGTAATAGCATGAAACTTATTTATGTGTCTTGAGGAACTAGGTTCATAAAAATATTGCCTCACAGAAGAATAATGGCAGAATAAGATGAGAGTGATAGTCTGCTATGTAGGGATGTGCGACCAGGATGGAGTTCGGATGTTCAGTCGTTCGGACTTTTGGACTAAAAACTTTGTTTGGGTTTGTGGGTTCAGTCCGGCGGAGTTAGGGCCCCCAAACCATTTGACGGAGTTTGGCACCACTGGGAGGCTTGGGGTGCTCCAGGGACCCCCAGGGGGGCCCATGGTGGCATGACAGGTCATCAGAGACCCAGCAGCAGCAGCAGCAGCAGCAGCAGCAGAGACTGGGAGGGTTTGGTGCTTGGCACCCTGGGTTGCTTGGGCGGTTAGGCTTGGCGCTTGGCCCCTGGAGGTGCCTGTGGTTCCAGAGCTGGCCACCGGAGAACGAATAACAGCAGCAGCAGCAGCAGAGACAGGGAAGGCTTGGTGCTTGGCATCCTGGGTTTCCCGGGCAGGCATGCTCGGCACTTGGCCCCTGGGGGTACCTGTGGTGCCACGGCTGTCTCTCTGAGACCCAGCAGTAGCAGCAGTAGCAGCAGCAGCAGCAGAGACTGGGAAGGGTTGGGGCTTGGCACCCCGGGTTGCCAGGCCAGGCAGGATTGGGGCTTGGCCCCTGGGGGTGCCTGGGGCACCAGGGCTGGCCATCTGAGACCCAGCATCAGCAGCAGCAGCAGCAGCAGAGACCAGGAAGGCTTGGGGATTGGTGGCTGACCTGGCACCACTACTTGGCTGGGCATTTCAGGCTGCAAGGCATCAGTGGAGCAGTGGCAGACATTGGATTGCCTGGTAGAAAAACCCATGGAATAGCAGAGGTAGCAGTGGCAGCAGCACATAGGCAGCGTGGCATGAGCAGCGGAACGTAGGCTGAGGCAGGGTTTGAGGTTAGTAACAAGGGTGGGCAGCCAGGCACCGTGTCATGAGAGACAGTAGGGAAGGCAGGCTGGGACCTTGGCAGGGCACTCAGATAGGCTGGCAAAGACTGTGCAGCATGTGCGAGAGAGAGAGACAGTCAGATAGACGGGCCGAGATCGTCTAGATAGAGGCTGTCTGGCAGACTTTCAGCTTCCCAATGCCACCCTGCATCATGAGGTTAGTCAGATAGGCTGGCCGAGGCCATCTAGTCAGAAAGAGAGAGAGGCAGGGTGGGCGCCGGGCATTGGGAGGGAGGGACAGCACTGCAGCAGCAGCAGCAGCAGCCCAGATTGAGAAGGAGTCCTGTCCCAAGACTACCCCTGGCATGGGATGGCATGTGCCACTGAACCATCAATTTATGTCCAGGGGCAGCTCAGGGAATCCCATCAGTGGAACGTTCACCTTGATAAAAAGCAACTGCTCCACCAACCTGGCCCCCAGTCCAAGGCGGTGTGGCAAGCAAATGTCCCCCGCCATGGAGAACACCCGTTCGATGGGGACACTGGTTGGTGGGCAGGACCAGAGATCCTTGGCCACTTTGGACAGGGCCAGCCACACGTTGGTCTTGCCGACCCAGTAAGCCAAGGGATCACTGCTGGGTTCTATGCACAGCTCCTCCTCCAGGTAGCTCTCCACTGCTGCTGAGGTGCTGTCGTACTCCCTCACATACCTGTCCTTGGGCACCACCTCCACCACTGCCCTCAGTCACACTGCCTGCCCTGCTGTGCACGAGCCCATGCTCGCCAGAGTGCCCTGCACATACAAGCTCCTGTTGGCAATAGGGGTGCTGCTGCTGCTCAGCCTGCTGCTGGTGCTGCTACTGCTAGGGATGGGGGCTGGGATAGACCCTGCCGACTGAAATGGGTGGATGATCCCACTCCCACCATCCCCAGGGGTGTCCTGCTGCTGCTTCCGCACACCCTCCAGAGCCCTCTCTGCCTGCTGGACCCCTCCACCAGCTCACCCTTCCAGTGCCCATAGAGCGCTGTCTGATGTGCCATGCTGCCCGTGACCCTGGGATCCAGCATGGTTGCCTACCAACACGTATTCCACCCACTGCAGGACCTCATCAAACTGCACCTTCAGCCCTGCCTTCAGCTGCCGCACCAGGTCAGCTGCCTCATCCACCAGTTTCCTGCCCTGAGGGGCACAATCCTGCCCCTTCAGAATCTCCTCCATCCTCCTGAGGAGACTCTGGACCAGAGGGGTCACCTGGCTGATGGTGACTGTGGAGGAGCTGAACGGTCTCAACACGAAGACCATGTGAGCCAGTATCTCCCATTCCACCCCATCGTACTCTGGAGGTGCCCTGCTGTCTGTCACCAGTTGAACCTGAGGCAAGGTGGCTTTCTGCTCGAGAAGCCACTCGAGCATCAGGAAGGTCAAATTCCACCGTGTGGACACATCCTGCACCAGCTGTTGCACTGGGTAGCCTTGCTCAGCCTGCTTTGCCCAGAGGAGGTCACTGCCCTTTACGCTCCAGCTAAAGAAACCGGCCAGCTTCCTCCTCTGCTTGATCAGAGAGCTAAGGGTGCCTGCCCAATCCCCTTCTCTCCCAAGACCAGAGCATCCTTGACCACCAGGTGAAGGGTGTGTGTGGTGCAAGGGATGCTGGTGAAGCCCCCCTTGTGGACTGCCCTCAAAATGTTGGCCGTATTGTTAGTCATCACGCACCCCTTGGTGAAGGGCGTGCCTGGCATGACCCACTCCCTCACCATGGCAGTCAGGGCTGTCTCCATGTTCTGAGCGGTTTGGGGGCCATCCATGACTTCTGCCTGAAGCAGGGTCCACCTATACCCTGTTTCGGAACCCCTCCGGCCACTGCCAAATGCTGCCTCTGGGTCCTTCCACCAGTGTGCCGTCACTGCC
Organism: Sphenodon punctatus; assembly: GCA_003113815.1. NCBI lineage: Eukaryota > Metazoa > Chordata > Lepidosauria > Sphenodontia > Sphenodontidae > Sphenodon > Sphenodon punctatus. The sequence goes on along the minus strand of QEPC01000529.1, from coordinate 3,679,454 downwards.
AGGTAGGCATACTGCATGTTCCTGCTCCACCACAGGTCTGTGGTGAAGTGGACAGTGGCACCCCCAGCCCTTTCCAGCTGCTCCCTCACCTGCTCCTTTAAGGGCTGGCACCACCTGCTGACTCAGGGTGGTGCGTGAAGGCAGCTTAAGCTGGGGGGCCAGGAACCTAATCAGGCACCCAAACCCCATGTCACCAACCACCGAGAAGGGCTGCCCATCCAGCATTATCATTTCCCCCAACATGCGTGTGGTTTTCAGTTGAAAGCCACGCCACCATCCACATCCTTCAGCTGCCGAGGGACTCGGCAGCTGCCCCCACCCCAACTCCTCCATGTTGCATTAAGGCTGCTGCTGCTGCTGCTGCTACTACTCCCCCCTAGCAGTGATGCCACTGCTGCTGCTAGAGGCAGCTATTCGAGCAGGATGCTTGCCCGCTGATGGAGGCGGACGACTGGCCGCTGCAGTCAGGAACCTGCTGGCATCCACTGCCCCTGCCTGCCCACTTAGCAGCACAGTGCTGTGGCATTCCTTGGGGTGCCTTGTCATGGCAGTTGTGACAAGGCTGGTGAACACCTGCCCATGCTTCATCACATTCTGGAACAAAGTGAACTGCACCAACCTGGGATCATCCACCCGCACCAACTTAAAATGCACCCAGATGGGGGATTTTTTGCCCCCTCCTGACTTCTGACCTGCACTGGGTGACACACCGCTGACAGTGTTGCTCAGAGGGGCAGAAAATTGTGGTCACACAGCTCTTGGAGGGACATCCATCGCCTCAGCACCAGACATCTCCGCAGGACTAGTGTCTGCTCCAATGTCCCCAATCAGAGTGATGTCCCCCCGCGAAGGGGAATACTGGGACCCTGAAGCTGATAGACTGCTCACCATGCTGCTGCCACTCTCCCTGTGCCCCCTATAGCTGCTGCTGCTGCTCCTTTCCCTGCTGCCATTGCCCGGGGATCAGGCCCTGCCTCTAGCAGCCGGGGTGGGATCCACAAGCCCTGGACTTCTGGGGATCACCTCAACAATGGGGGACATTGGTGGCCCTTGAGGAATATCCGACCCTGAAGCACCTGCACCTGCAGCCGCAGCAGAGAAAGTCTCAGCCTCCTGCACTGCAGGCCTTCCAGTGTCCTGCGTGGCAGTGGAGGACGCTGGCAGGAGGCGCCGCCAAACCACACCCCGGCTAGTGCCACTGCTGGGAGCCTCTGAAGCCCGACTGCCAAAATCAGACCTGTGCAATTTGGGGCCTGGTGATGGGCTTCGGCTGCTGCTGATGCCTGCTGCCACTTCTTTGACATGGCCCCTGCCACCTCTGCCACGTGCCCCATTGCCTGCCTTACGGGCAGTAGACTGGCCTCTCTTGCTTCCCTTCTCAATTTCTCCCACCCAAAGAATGCACATGAAGATTTTATATATATATATATATATATATTTATTTATTTATTCAAATTGTTAATCTAATATTNCTATTAACTATTCTAAAAACTATGGAACTAAATGGAATATTATCTAATATCTACAAAGGCCTAGTCTTACAAACACATTATAAAATAATAAAACTCAATCACTACACACTATCTCTATCTATCGCTATAACTAAGCTAACTCCTACATCTATCTATCTATCTATCTATCTATCTATCTATCTACACAGGGATGGGGTGGGTGGGACAGAGACAAGTCACAACACACAACACAGGGAGGGGTACAAAACTGAAATGAAAGCTAAATCAATCTAATGCTACTCTAAATAAATCCAAAATCCCCCCTCCGTGTTAACTGCGTCAGGGGTTTGGTGCCGCCTCCCCACCCCCACTGCCCTGAGCAGGGAAAGACGGGGATGCGGCTGGGGTTTTTCGGCCGCCAGGCCTAAATGAAGGAAGGGGGCCCCCGTTGCAGAGCAACGTGGGGCAAATAGAAACGTGCCTGGGACTCTCGCGAGACTAGCGAGATCCTGGGCACCATTTTAGATCCCCCGCTCTGTCTGGCGCAGCATTCCATGCGGCCAGAGCAGGAGAAAAGATGTGTAGCATGAGCGGGCGATGTGGTACAGGCTGCGTGGCTCGTGCACGAAAAGGAGGCTGCTTCAGTTGGGTTTGGAGGGGCAGCGTGGGACTACAGGGTGCCATTAGCCGAGGCTTGGCCCCACGTGCTCCACATGCATGAAGAGGAGGCTGATTCAGTTGGGGTTTGGGAGGGGAAGCGGGCGGCTAGGGGGGGCATTAGCCAAGGCTTGTGCCCCACGCACTTCCACCCCCCCTCTCCCTGGGAGGGGGAGAAGTTGGTTAGGTCCAACAGGGTGCGGGTAGTGGCAACAGCCCCTCGGACTGTAAAATATCAACAGGGCCTGGGGTGGTGACAGGTCCAATAGGGCCAGGGCAGTAAAAGTCAATGGGCCTGGGGCTGTGAAAGGCCAACAGGACAGGCGGTTGAGAAGGGCCCATCAGGGCATGGGGTGGTGTAAAGGCCCAACAGGGCCTGAGGCTGTATAAAGGCCCAACAGGACCAGGGGCTGTGTATCAGGCACAATCAGGACCTGTAGGTGTGAAAGGCCCATTCAGGGCCTGTAGGTGTGAGAGGCCCAATCAGGGCCTGTAGGTGTGAAAGACCCAACAGGGCTGTAGGTGTGAAAGTTTCAGCAGGGCTGGTGGTCGTGAAAGGCCAAATGGGGCAGGTGGCTGTGAGGGGTCGGGGGTTACAGGCTCGAGTAGCTGCCCAACAGGGGGTTGTACAGGGAGGCCCGGGTAGGAGTGGGCATGGGAAAGGTTTTTGCCTAGCCCATCCTTTGGCCACACAGGCTCTGCCTCGCCCCTTCCCCGTCCCACCCCCTCCGATCATCCCGTCTTCCACTTGCCAGAGTAGAGGCCCATAGACCTCTGTCTCGGCTTCCCCCCCCCCAGCATAACAGGCGGGGCAGGGGTAGGGAAGTGGTCATGCCACCCAAAAAATGAGGGTCCAAAAAGACCCCCTCGGAAAAGAAAAAGGGGGGGTCCATGCAAAAGCGAACAGGACAGAGGGGCAATGGAGGAGATGGGGCTCACCAGGCAGAAGTCCTGCGAGCAATGCAGGAGCAGTTAGCAGGTTACCAATCATGGATAGAGGAATTAGAAAGTGCACAGGAGAGAAGGGGAATGACTGAAGTTTCCACCGATTGCAGCGTGGGTTTGGGAGATTCCTCTGGGGGGAGGGTCAATAGTTCCCCGGCGGTAAGGGTGCTACCCAACTGAGGAGGCGCTGCGCTGTTCCTTCTCATCATAGGGAGGATGAACCAGGACCCAGTAGGAGGAGAGAGGATGCATCGCCCATACCCCAAGCTTGGGGCAACCCCCCGTGGGAAGGAAGGCAGGTGGCAGAGGACAGGTTGGATGGGGCGCACCAGACACACCGTGGTCCAGGAAGCTACTCCGGCAAACAGAGGTTCAGGGGGAACCTGGAACCAAGGGCAGGTGAGGAGTGGGGTGACCCATGGGGGGAAGATGGGAATGGGCAGTGGAGCACGGAGTGTTATCGCCCCCTCCCACTAGATTCCACGGTTGATTGGGGCACACAGGAATGGGGGTACCGGGGCCAGAGATGGCAGGGGGTGGTGGCAACCCCCCGGCTCCCACGCACTCGCACTGAGCTCACTGGGAGGGGTGCTCAGGCGGTACGGATCGGGGTTACATGGCGGTGGCTCACGTTTGGCGAGCCCCCCAGTGCTGTGGATGCACAATGACCCATTGCTGTGCGAGTAGGGGGGAGGCGCGCCCCCTGTTGGGCGGGCACGCGGATGTGTCGGCTCCCCTGGGGGAGCATCTCCTTCAGGCTACCAAGGAGAAGATTTGGAGTGGCGAATACATAGACATATTCACCCTCCTTTTCAGCGACCCAATCCCGGATCCCAATGACAAGGAGGAAAAGAAAGAAAAAGAAAGGTTCAAGAGGCCGAAAACAGAGAGGTTGTGATCCAACACGATTTATAGGGGAGTTACATTGATCAAATTCCCAGACTGCTTAAGTACTCCAATATAGTGAGGAGGGCATTTGACACAGGAGGCCCCGGAGCGTGGCTGGCTACAATGAGACCTTTAGGTGGAGGGCAGCCAACAACCCTAGAATGAGGTGGGACGTGCACACCCCCGACATTTGGCTAGAGTGCATCAGTTGCGCCAGGTACGCACCACGGTCGGATAGCGGGCACGTCCTTACCAGGCCAGGGAACACGCAGGTGGGGTCACCAACTGGCTGGACACGACAGTCCCCAGCAAGACCGACGTGTTGGGACTTTAATGATGGAGGGCGGTGTTTTCGTGCCCAGTGCAGGTTCAAACAAGCATGCACTCAGTGCGGCGGGAATCATTCCGCCTCAACATGCTCCCGTTTCCGGCAATATGGAAACAGGATACGAGGGCAGGCAAACACCAGACAGGGTGCCTCAGGACGGGGCGGGCCCTCAGTGACGGTGGCCAAGGGCCCCAACCCTAGTTCGGCATGAGGTATTGGAGGCTGCCATCCAAGATTACCCCGACAGAGCAACTGCCGAGTATGTTGTAGAAGGATTCCGATGGGGTTTCAGGATCCCGACAGTGGGCCCACGGTATCATCTGGGGGCGAGAAATTTGAAATCTGTGGGGGGGAAGAGCAGATCGTGCAGCAAAAAATCGACAAAGAGGTGAAAGAAGGTAGAATTCAAGGCCCCTTTAAATCCTTGCCTATACCAACTCTGCGGATATCCCCCCTGTGTATCATGCCAAAGAAGGCCCCGGGGGAATTCCACATGATTCACCACTTGTCCTACCCCAAGGGCGAGTCAGTGAATGACGCAATAGCCCATGAGCTCTGTTCGGTAGGGTAGGCATCATTTGACTCAGCGGTCGAAATGTTGCGTACTTGTGGAACATCTGCCCTCCTCGTGAAGTGTGACATCAAATCGGCATTCCACCTTTTACCTGTACACCCTGATGACTTCGAGCTGTTAGACATGGAGTTCGGGGGCCAATTTTACTTCGACAAGGCAATGCCCATGGGATGTTCAATCTCATGCGCGCCTTTGAGAAGTTCAGTACAGTCTTGGAATGGATCACGCATCACCGCACAAGTGGTGGGCGGATCACGCATTATCTCGATGATTTCCTATTCGCGGGAAGGGCAGGCACCACAAACTGTGAGCAGGCAATGGTGGCATTTCAAGAGGTGGCAAGGGAAATAGGGATACCGTTAGCACAGGAAAAGACTGAAGGCCAAACAACTAAACTGACCTACTTGGGCATAGAGCTTGACACAGAACTATCCCTTTCAAGGCTCCTGGAGGATAAATTATGGATGCGGGGGGAGGTGGTATGCAGCATGGGTGGAGCAAAAAAGGTGACAGTTCGGGAATTGCAGTCACTCCTTGGCAGCCTTAATTTCGCCTGCCGGGTCGTTGCCCCAGAGCGAACATTCATGTCCCATTTGTACATCCTGGTAGGGAGCGACTGTCCCCCGCATCACCACATCAGGGTGACAGCGGAGATGCGGGAGGATTTGGCGACTTGGGAATCTTTCCTGGCAGGCTACAATGGGGTTAATTTCTGGCAGCAATGACTCCTAGTGAAGGTGGAACTCCAGATACATTCGGATGCGGCAGGGGGACATAGCTTTGGGATTTATTTCAGGGGAAAGTGGTGCGTGGCCCCCTGGCCGGCAGCATGGGTGGAATTAGGGATAACCCAGGACCTGACATTCCTGGAATTTTTTTCCATCATGGTGGCGGTAGAGTTGTGGGTCACTGAATTCGCCAATAGGAGGGTCTTATTTTGGTGTGACAACATGGCGGTCATCCATGTTGTCAACAAGCTGTCTCCCAGATCACGGAGGGTCATGAGACTGGTGTGGGCATTTGTCCTCAAGTGCTTGAGAGCAAACATCTTATTCATTGCCAGGCATGTGCCGGGGATTGCCAATGGCATTGCTGATGCCCTTTCTCGATTTCAGGCAGACTGCTTCCGCCAGCTGGCCCCTGAGGCCAATGAGAAACCTGACCCGTTCCCGAGGGACATGTGGAGACTTGGATCGTAGAACTTTACGAGGCAGTGCAGGGATCCCTCATGTCCAGAACCAGGCGGGCATATGAAAAGGCGTTCAGCGAATTCCAGGAATTCAGGTGTCAAAAGGGGTGTGACGTAGATTTCCCCATAGCAGAAGGGTGTTTATTACAGTATGCCATGCAGTTGCGGGCGGATGGACTGGTCCCAGGCATGATTGCGGGGAGAATATCTGCCATCACCTTTACGAGCCATCTGGCCAGACACCCCTCCCCTGATAACGGTTTCTTTATGAACCATTTAAAAGAGAGTTGGGCCCGCCAAGCCCCCCCAGGCGGGATACTCGGGCCCCAATTATGCCGCCAATATTGATGGTCCTAACTGAGGTACTTGGAAGGGTCTCTCCAGTAGAGAATGCAACCTCTTTACCACAGTTTTCTGCATTGCTTTGTTCTGAGTCTTTCGGATTGGTGAGATGGTAGCCGACTCCCAAAGGGACAGGTCAGGTCAAGCGTTAAAGTTAGGGGACATTTCGTGGCATGGAGATACCCTCATCCTACATCTGAGAAGGTCCAAGGCCGATCAGAGGAGAAGAGGATGGTGGGTTAGACTTCGCCCACCCGGGGACCCCTGGATCTGTCCCGTCAGGGTAATGAGGCGGTATTTGGGGTCCCGCCCAAGGGTGGTGGGCTCACTTTTCATACATGAAGATGGTTCCCCTCTGACATGGTACCAGTTTGGGGCAGTCTTGAGTAGATGCGTGAGGATGACAGGGCTCAACCAGGGTAGCTACAGTGCTCATTCATTTAGGATACGGGCAGCATCGGTTGCAGCAGACATGGGTTTATCGGGTGAACAAATTCAGGCAATAGGGAGATGGTGCTCAACTGCCTATCGATCCTATATAAGGGAAACTAAACCTCGTGTCAGTCGACCTGGCCTAACAAGCACAATGAGTTAATTACCCTTATATCTTTTACAGAAGCACCAGTGAGACAAGAACGGTGCGTTGTGTGGATCATCGGATACAGCATCATCCACTGGGCAGGGAAGAAGGCTGCAAGCAGTGGGTGGGGTACCCAGCTGGGCCTAAATGAACGAGCAAGTATTTTCTGGGTCGACAGAAGGGGGATGCTATGGGAGCAACTCCTTCCGACATTAACAGGGACGCAGGAAACCTATCCGGAGCCAGAGGTGCTGGTGATCCACCTTGGGGAAAACAACCTCCCCAGAGTAGCAGGGCTGGGCCTGACAAAACAGGTAAAGTGGGATTTGAGGGTAGTGCAGGATAGGTTCCCGGCATGCACGATTGTCTGGTCGGAAATGCTCCTGAGGAGAGTATGGGCCACAGCGGAGTGCCCAGGTTGGGTCGACCAGGCCAGACGGAGAGCCAACGCCGAAATTGGGAATTGGCTATGGCTGAGGGGAGGTTCGGTTATCAAGCATGTAGATATGCGGTATGATAGGGATGAACTATTTAGAGGTGACGGGGTTCACCTATCAGACGTGGGATGAGATTTGTACCTTGGGGTCCTGAAGCAACAGTTAATAATCGGGGGTTTTGGTGTGGCGGCAAACCAGCCAAGTGAAGCTGGCGGTTTTGGTGGTGATGGGCAGAGGTGAGCCCAAGGTTCGAAGTTACAAGGTTCAAAGTTATAAGTTAGAATAGCATAGGTAGAAGCATCTCCTTTAGAGATGGGAAAGTCCATGGCATAGTCGCCACAGCGCAGCCTACTGCATGACCAACCCAAAGGGAGAGATGGCCAGCCGCACCTGCTGGGAGAAGCATCTGCCAAACAGCGGGTAATGGTGTTCTCAACCTTTGCTGAAATTAACCCCAGAGATGGGGCAGGCACGAACAACCCACCCGGCCTGGGGCAACCCGGGGGACGAGGCAGGGCGTAAGTTAACAGTACAGAAGGAACAGGAGGTTACCCTCTCGATTTAATTGATCAATGGGGAATAGGTATGCACAGAGTGCGGGGACTGAGAGGGGAGGAGAGGGGACCTCCTCAAAAGGGGATTTAATTAGTAGTTAGTAAGGTTAGCAGAAATAAGGACCCCAGTTCAGGAAGGGGGCGAGGCGGGAAGGGTACCCCCATCCCCCCCTTCCTGTTTGTTAATATTCAATAAAGAGTGCGGCCATTTAATCCCATTGAGCATGTCCTCATCTTTATTTGGGGGGTGCGCCGACAAACAGGGGAAGGGAAATAGGGATGGAATATATACAGGGAGGAGGGAAGGATTCAATGGAGGGTAGGGAGAAAGAACACAGGGAGGGGTAAAAAATAAAAAATAACATCTAAATCTATCTAATCTAATATAAATAAATGAAACTACGGAGGTAAATGTGTGGAAATGGGTGAAATAGGAGGAGGATGGCAATGGATTGGGAGGTACACAAACTGCTGGGAGACGGACACTTCTGAAAATGCCTGCTGACAGGATCAGTGGCTAACTGAGAAGGAGTTGGAAGGGGGAGGTCAATGACTTTTTTTACTTGTTGTGCCAGCCTTACCACAAGCCCCATTGGCTCCGTGCAGCCTAACCCGTGGCCAATCGCAGACTGTGAAGCCAGTGGTCTGAGGAAAAGAGGGATGATGATTGGGAAGGCTGGCTGCTAGTCCAAGCCTCTCCACCCCTGAGGCCAGGAAGTCTGTTCTCACTGCCCCTCCCTGGGCCTGCCAGCCCTGTTTTTTCTGCCTAAACGTGCCCAAACTCATCCGAACAGGTCAAGTTTGGGCCGAAAACTGAATGGCCATACTGCATTCGCACATCCCTACTGCTATGCAGTATAATAATTTAGGCTGACAGGGATATCTAATGGGTAATACTGTCCACTCATGAGAGAATTACTCTTCTTGCTTCTAGGCAATTGCTCATAAATGAAAATGCCTCCACTGATGACGTCTCCCTTGAAAGTCTGTTCTATTTCCTATTTTATCTTGAAAGTTTGCTATTCAGTAGAAATTTCAGTTCACTTTAACTAAGTTGCACAGCTAAGGCTTCTGCTGAAGTAAACAAGTGTTGAGATATCTTTCTCAAAATGGTCACCAACTGAGTGCTGTGACTTCAGCGTCAATGAGTACAATGGGGAATGGCAATCATTTTTAAGGAGGGCTGTTTTTTGTTGAGTTTTTTTTTCTTTTATGGTAAAATAAAATAATGACTAAAATAACAACAATAAAAAAACAACTAGGGATGTGCAAGCGGGGCAAATTTTGTTTTTAAGGGGAAAAATTTGGTTGCTCCTGCAATTGGTTGGAAAGTAAGTACACAGCCTGTGTATATGCATGCTGTGCATGTGCATGGATTATTGTTGGATTGCTATGGTAAACCAGCAGCACATCTATAAGAGTTGAGAGGAAATGGTTGCCACTTCGGGGACTTACAACCCATGACTTTACCTAAACCCTGGGGGGGTTCTAGGTACAGCATCCCTATGCAAGACATTATCTGCCACTTGCGGGTATCAGATCCAAGACTCCTCCATCAGAACCCCCATTTTTATGGGAGCCCAAGGGTTTTTGGAAGTCACTATGAGGCAGATGATGGCCCGCACCCAGTGTTAATTGGAAGGACTGGACGAGGATGGTTTGAGATTATTGTTCGTTTCCCCCAGACTAAGTCATTGTACTGTTAATAAAGTGTTACAGCCTTTTTTACAGCCAACAATTTGTGTATGTTGCCTTTTTCTGCGATGCAGGGACAAAGGACCAGCATCTGTCAGGGATGCCAGGGATATCCTGCCTCAAAACTGGACTAAATGATTCTTGGGGTCCCTTCTGTTCTATGATTCTATCAGCCTGGGGTTGGGGAGAATATCTCAAATGGACTGAGAGCAGAATCTTTTTGTTGTTAAATGCACACACACACACACATTTAGTTTTGTGGGGGAAAGCTAGCAAAGATTGTTTAGCTTCATCTGAACTTATATTACAACAAGTACAAAAGTGATCACATAGAATTATTTGTATTTCTGTCTGCATTGTACATGGATTTTTAATTTCATATATAATTTATAGCTTGCTGTGGTAAACTCAGAGTTAATGTATATTTTTTAACACAAATAAAAAGAATTTCAGTTAAAAGGAAAACTGTTTTGCTTTCATTTGAAAAGTTGTCTTCCAGTGGATTGCTGGTGATTTTTTCAATCCAGATAACAATCCTAGTCCAATTTAAATTTCAACCACAAGGGAAAAATAGGAAAATGTTATCTTTATTATATATTCTTTATATTTTTATTCTGTGGTTGGAAAATCTGAACCTATGCAATCTCTTTAGAACACTTTGGATGTAATAGAAACAGTCTTCATATACACTTCATTCATTATATCACTTAGTTTTAAGGGAAAACTTAATTCTTAACAAAAAATAAAAATAGATCAGGTGACTTGCCAGAGACCACACATAAAATCTTTGTGTGAGTCAAGAATTAAACCCAGGATTCTAGATTTCCAGTCCAACTAAACAATAATCAAATAAATAACAATAACTAACAAATAACAATAACTTAAACAACAATGAAACAATCGATAGCTAAATGATAACCTAGCCAACTAAACAATTATTTCTATCTTAAATTTTGATAGCAGTATTCACACTGGTCAGCACCTTACTTTCTCTGAAATCACTGGTTGCTAGGGATGTGCGAAAAGAACCGAGTTCGGAAATTCGGTTCGGTTCGAAAATCGAGTTCAGTTCGAAAGTTCAATTCGGTTCAAAAGTTCGGTTCGGTCGACCAAACTATTTGAGTTCGGTTGAATTCCGAACTTCCGTACCGAGTTCGTACATTCAAAACTGGGGTTTTTTGGCCTTCTGAACTGGTTCAGATTTGACTGAACAGTTTGGTCAAATTCGAGTTTGGTTCGAAAGTTCGGTTCAGTAGACCAAACTATTCGAGTTTGGTCCGAACTCTGAACTTCCGAACTGTGTTCGCACATCCCTACTGGTTGCAGTCCTTAAACCGTCTAATGCTGAGTAAATGGTATAACTTTAATCTTACTATTATGAAGTACTAAAATAGTTAGTAACGAAGTATCTGGCATATACTACTGAGGTTACCTATGTTACTGCAACAGCACGTCTCATCTTACAACAAGATACCATCACAACAATATTATGACAGTGTTTCACATAATTTCTTTCTTGTATGCATTTTGCCTTAGGGAAGCCTCATCTCCCCAGCCCACTGATAAAAAATGTCTGTAACAAATCAAAAATGTCAAAGATGATGAAAAGGTAAAATAAGGAGAGAAGTGACCACAGTAAACCCCACAGGTGTTATACACACTTTGTGCTGCTTCTTCTGACTTATCAGTCCAACCTTAGAGATCAACACAGTATCACTCAGTGGGTTTCCACCCCCCCTGGTGACAATGCTTCAAGGACAACATAGCCTCAATGCCAACTGGCAGCCCAAGAAAAAGAATTGGGATAATGAACCGCATAAGGGCTGTAGAGGTAATGGGAAAGTTTAATGTTAGTATAAAGCCAGCCTATTGGAAGAGAATGGAGGAAAGTACCAGCTTACTGATTCTGAAAGCCCTCTGCTCAGAAGAAACCTATTATCTGCACATCAAGCAGAAAGAACACAAGCCGATAAGCCACACTCTAGTGTGACCCCCAGAAGAATTCTGCTAGTCATTATCAGGCACTGTTTCTGACTAGCCTGGAGTTCCATAATGTGCAATGCCAAAGATAGCAGCAGTCAGGCAAGGATGATCTTGTAAATTAAATGCATGCCCACTGTAACCATCTGCCGCCAAGGCATCAGTGGAAAGCATAACAATGGTACTGATGGAATACCATAAGCAGAATCACTGTTTTGGGGTGTGTTATACTGTAAGGAGTGAAAGGTTAACTGCATGAACATGGGCATGTTAAAGGTACATTGCAAATTTAACATCTGCAGATAACTCTAATTAATTTACTTATTTATATATTGATTTATTGGCAACCTGTCACATGGAATCTGAGAACATACATGCTAGCAGAAAATAAAGAGCATAAAGAGCCAATAATATAGCCTTAAAAACAATCAAACTAGTTGCCACCCTTCATTCCTATGTGAAGTGGGGAAGTGATTGACTTTTTGCTGGACTCAAATAGAATTAACTAATCAGGTGTATCTGAAACTGAGGGTAATTTCAGACGTTACGAAAATGCCTTTCACCACAGAGGACCACAGTGGATCCCCTGTGGTGGGGGGGGGGGGGCGGAATTTCTGGGAACATCTGTTTGGTCCTGGCCAGATGTTCACCATGGTGAACCCCCAGCCGGGATCAACCTTGATCACGGTTCTTGAAGTCCAGCTGGCTGGAGGTTGAGAACCGAGTGGCCATGATCTGAGACGGGGCTGGCGATGGTGGTGCTGCACGTCTGCTCACCAGTCTCATCCCGGAATCAGGCCCCAACCACAGGAAAGAGTTGGACTCAGCAGCCTTGTTGGCCGCTGTCCCCGTTCGTCTCCCAATGAGTGANCCGAGTGGCCATGATCTGAGACGGGGCTGGCGATGGTGGTGCTGCACGTCTGCTCACCAGTCTCATCCCGGAATCAGGCCCCAACCACAGGAAAGTGGCGGCCTCAACCCCACTGGCGGCCCGTGTCCCCGTTCGTCTCCCAATGAGTGAGTGGCCGAGGGAGTGCGGAGGGGGCAGGGCAGGGTGGGGCAGGGCTGTGCAGCCACACATTGTGCCGTGCAGTGCCACCCACTCTCTGCACAGCCCTGCCCCCTCCCCGATCCTCCTCAGGGATCAGTCTGGCACATCAAAAGAATGGCCTGATCACAGACCGGGATCCGAAATGGAGGTCGGAACAGGGTTCAGCGTGGTGAGCCAAACAGCCCGTCACATCTGAAATTACCCCAAATCACATCCAAACATTTAGAATCGCATCCAAAAAGTTGCCAAATTCAAGACTTCTCAGGTTGCAAGAGGATGTGTGTTCTAGAATAAAGGGCTCTTCAGCCTTGTAATATTTACAAGATTAGGAAGGCATATGGCTGTCCAAGAACACACTAGCTCATTTTTTCCAGATGTAGTTACCCCCCCCCCAATTCATTTTAATCACTCCCATCTTCACAAGAATAGATGGGATAAAGGGAGAATAAAATGATGGAATGTACCATAACCTCAGCAAGAAGCAGGGTTAAACTGGGCTGGTCTTCAGTTGCCTTAAGTGAGACCAGTCAGGGCAAGGCCCATGACTCATGGCTGGAGACAGCCCTTCAGGGAGACCTTTCAGTGTTCTTGAAGTCCCCAGAAAGCTATTTATGTGGGGCTTTTTAGGGCTGTGCAAACAGAATGCAGTTCGTATGTTCAGACATTCAGTCATTTGGTTCAAAACCCGAGTTTGGTTTGGCTGTTCAGTTCAGCGGAGTTCAGTTCAGCCAAATTCGGCCAAACATCCGCTATCAATACCAAATTCGATACAGAATTTGAAGATTTTTTTCTGGTATCGGTATCATTTGGCCCTGGGACCACCCCTGGTCTCCACCCCTGGTGCCAGGAAGTCTGTCCTCAGCTGCATCCCCCTTTGAGTCACATTTTTCCCACCCAAAGTCATGTTTTTCCCGACCCCGAACTCATCCGAACTCAACCGAACATGACCGAACTGTTCGGCCTTTTTCGAGTTCGGTTTGGATGCTTGGTTCGAACGTCCGAACAGACTGAGTTTGGGCCGAATTCTGAACATCTGAACCAAGTTTGCACGTCTCTAGGGCCTTTTCCTCATCTGCAACTGAGCCCCCAGGGTGTCTCCTTCCTCATGCCCTCCAATAGTATAATTTTGCCCAGTACAGCAACAGATTTTTTTTATCTTGTACCAGAATCCCAAAACTGTTTTGTTTGTAATGGGCTCACAACACAATGGCAGTCATTAACACCTCATTAATCCAGTTGGACAAAGAGCTAGATGATGGGAAAGGAAATTAATTGAGACTAGAATCCCTGGCTCATTCATTTCTTATTACCTTGGGATAAGCAGAGACATCGGGTGTTTTCAGACAAGTGCATTACCCACCCAGTATTCACTGGTTACCAGTGGGGTTTTCACACAAGCACAGTGGGTACTGGGTGGTAATGCGATTGTCTGAAAACACCCATAAAAGAACAAAGAAAATAACACCCAGGTAGGACGGATCTGAAAAAGTAGGACAGATGTGTTTGAGAGTGATGATTCTTTAGCTGCTGAAAGAGACCGTAGCTGCTTCAAGCTGGGATCCTCCAAGTGTCTTTAAAACTAAATTTTTAGAGCTAAAGTCAGTGCACCTATCTGAGAATTTTGACTTTTGAATAGGCTGAGTTTTAACTTGACCCATCAGCTCTGCACATGCAAACCCATGTGTACACAGAGCCTCTCTCACAGACATTTTTTTTCATCTCAGTGAACTGAGTAGTTAGTAGGCTATTACATTTTTTCATATAAATACTTGATGATGATGATGATGATGAAGAAGAAGAAGAAGAAGAAGAAGAAGAAGAAGAAGAAGAAGAAGAATGAAAAATTATGTAAATTAGAGGTTGCATGAAGTGCACCTATTTCTCTCTGTCAAATGTTGGATGGTTTGCTTCCTGCGGGGCTCTGCAGAAGGAGATAAACAGGTGGGGCTATGGAGAGTGGGGCCATGGGGGCCCTGCATTCTATTTTCATCCTGACCCCACAAATTCTAAGGTTGGCGCTGGGAAGAACAGTGTTTCTCCGGATGTTGATGATCATCTATACAAATCTCCGTTATTGTTCTTTGTGCAGTACTCTACTGTCAAAAGTCCTCAGTTCTTCTTTGTTTGTCTGTCCCTAACACAGTGGGTGTTTTATATAGACACAGAGGCAGCAGTCCCCAGAGCTGCTCCAGGGGTGCAACTCCACATCTGCCCATTTGCAGCCCTGCCTGGGTTGGCTTCAGATGGACCTGGCAAGTTCCCCGGCCCAAGGTATGCCCGCGTACTCCTGCACCATAATGTTGCAGGCAACTGCCTAATGCTCTAGGCTGGTACCCATAACTCTATGGCATTGTCTGGGGTGACAGCCAGTCGAACGTGGAGCAGCAATGTGGGTCCACCCATCAGTCAGATATTCAGATGCTCCACTTTGATTTTGTGCCTAGAGTAGGCAAAGACTTTCATACAAGTCTCCTCTATGATGTTGTCCACACTGTTCCATGTAGACTCACTTTAGTCTCACCCACAGCCTTCACAAGTTTTCTTGCTTCCCTCTTGGAGAGCTTGCATCCCAGTCCTTCCTCTTCAGCCTTTCCCTTCATACTGAGGGCTTTCTAGCTAAATATTAATCAGTTTCTGGGCTATACAGCTGTTTTCTATCAAGGCACTGTACTTTTCTCGCATCAGCACCTGTACTCTGTAGAGCACCAGCCCAGGCACAATCTTTTCCCCAGTTATAAGGGCTGCACCTTTTTGTTGGCACTACAGCATGCCCTGTTATACGTTGTCCTCCGTATCAAATAAAAAAATGAATACACTTATGTTGGCAGCCTGAATGGGCTCTTTCCTACTTCCTTTCCACCTTCTCCACAACTGGCTGAGGTCCTCCCAATCCCCTTCTTCAGAGGCACCAGCTGCAGTGAAGAGACCACTGGCCAGGTACCAGGTTATCTTCTTTCCAGAAGCTAAATGAAGGGAACTAGGCTGGCTGGCTGGCTGTTTTCCTCTCCCTCCACCACTCAGGCAGCTGCTGATACAAAGAACTGAGCCAACTCCCTTCTCTCCCGGGAAGCCATCTGCAATTAGAAGATAATGTAAAGGTCCAGAGTCCACACAGCCAATCATGTAGTCACCATTATCTGCTAATCACCACGAATTGTGGCTGAACCTGTTAAAAGCAGTGCAAACGGGGAGGTTGCAGCAGACACAGCAGGTCCTAGCAGAACGGAAATGTTTACACATATACACCACTGAGAATTTACCTTCAAACCGGGCATTTCAAGGACCAGCAGAGGGTGGCTATAGTAAAGTACAAAGAGAGAGATGTGACACAGGAGAAAATTTCCCTGAATACTTAAAAGTCAAATGAACTCTAGATGATAAGAAAGAGAAATGCTCAAGTATATGAGGAACTGAGAAGTTCAACATAAAGAAAGTGCTGATGAACATAGCTACAAAAGTGAAGACTACTGCAATTATAAATACGTCGTTAAAAAAATAGCCATCCCAATGATACATCCTCAGGAGTATAACAAGTAAAATAAATACTTTTATTATAAATTGAGTTGGAAAACAGGGTCTTCAACTTCGCTTTAAAGTTGAGCCAGTCTGTTTACCTTATATTGTAAAGGGACTCCAGTGCCATTTCCCACCCTCCAAGCCTGGTGAGTTTTTTAATTACTGTAGCTAATAAATCACCATGTATGATCCTTGGAGGTATGTAGAGATTATGTTTTTCAATGGTGAGAGGAAAACCCGATACTGTCTGTTGTGTTGTAACTTTGAGTCTTCCTTGCTGTTGGACTCCTATGTAGAATCAGTCCCAAGGAATTCATACTTGAAGCCACAAATCTCTTTTCTCTTCTGTTTTTATGCTTCAAAAGTCCTGGAGAGTGGCTGGAAGGTAAAAGAAAGTCTTCAAGCATCATGAATCATTCACAGACCAAATATTGTCAACTTTTATGTGCAAAACTTTAAAATCACTTCTAGGCTAAATTTTCCCTACTGAAGCCATTCAGTAGGTAGAAAAAATATTATATTGAAGTTCTCTGAATGTCAAATAATAGTTAAAATGTTCTATAGCAAACAGATAATTTAATTTTCTTGTATCAAAGTTCTTCTGTAGGAGAGTTTAGATGGAGTTATGTGATATTTAGCACAGATATTACAATAATGGTGATTCATTTTTCTATTTCTTTGTTGTTGTTTTTTTAAATGCTCCCTAGCAAGCAATATTGGTGATTGGTACAGAGGACAGCAGAGGGAGGTATTTATGGAGCTCAGGCATGGACTAAAGTGAAACTTGGGACCAAAGTTTTGCTGTTTAATGTGAAAGAAAGAAGATAATGAACCACTCAAGTGAGGAGTGATAAAATATTTAATAGGGCAAAGTTTACAATACACTTTAACCTCTAAATCTCTCTATGTGAATGAAAACTTCCTTAAACATCTTTCCCTATAATCTAAATTCAGATTAAGGCATAACACTCCTGTAAGTGGGAGTGAGCGCTCTCAGCATCCAGAAAGATGGAATTCATTTATTTTTTGTTTCAGATCACTAACTGTTCCCTTAACAAAGATTATTTTATCTCAATGGTATTAATCCTGACTATATGGTGATAGGCTAGGTCATAAGAACATAAGACGTGCCATACTGGGTCAGACCAATGGTACATCTAGCCCAGCATCCTGTCTCCGACAGTGGCCAATCATGGTGTCTTGGGAGAAGCACCCAACAGATCACAATGGGGGATCCATTCCCTGTTGTTTTCCACCAGCTCCCGTCATGTTCCCTGATCCTCTCTGGCTAATAGCTGTTAAAGGGCCTATCTTCCAGAAACTTGTCCAAACCTCTTTTAAACTCAGCTATAGTACTGGCTCTTACCACAGACTCTGGCAGTAGATTCCACAACCCAATTATACGCTGAGTGAAAAAATATTTTCTTTTATTTGTTTTAAACTTACCACCCATGAGTTTCATGGAGTGTCCCCTAATTCTAGGACTAGCTGAGAGGGTAAATAACTGCTCCTTGTTTATTAGTTCCACACCACTCATGAATTTATAAACCTCTATCATATCTCCTCTCAGTCGTCTCTTCTGTAAACTGAAGAGCCCCAACCTACCAAGTCTCTCCTCATACGGGAGCCTTTCCATACCCTTGATCACTTTTGTTGCCCTTCTCTGTATCTTTTCTAGTTCAGCTATGTCTTTTTTGAGATGAGACGACCAGAACTGCACACAATATTCGAGGTACAATTGCACCATTGAGTTGTATAGAGACATTATGACCTCCTCTATCCCCTACCGAATAATTCCTAACATTCTGTTTGCTTTTTTGACTGGTGCTGCACGCTGCGCTGTGGATTTCATTTTATAGTCCACAACCACCCCCAGAGCCTTTTCCTGAGTGGTAACTCCTAGCTTAGTACCCAGCATTGTGTACGCATAGTTTGGATTATTTTTCCCTACGTGCATCACTTTGTACTTGTCCACATTAAATCTCATTTGCCATTTAGATGCCCAGGCATTCAATGTTGTAAGATCCCATTGCAGTTCCTCACAGTCTGTTTGGCTGGTATTTACATCAGTTTGTGGTCTGGTCCTAAATAGCAAAATCTCACAATAAAAATCCTGCCTATAATTAACTCATTTATAGCAATGTCATCTTCAAAAACTATTTCTTTTAATTTCACATTTGAATTTGAAGTTTTAATTTTAATTTTATTTAATTTAATTTATGGGAGTAGCTTTTGCCATTTCCCCCCAAAGGAAAAAAATATTACATAGTAATACATAAAATCATAAAGTCTTTAAAAATCCATAAAACCAAAAGCCAAATAAACATTTCAAATAATACAATAAAACAACAAAATATAGCTTTTTAGTTTTGTTCTCAGTCTTTGTCTAATCCTTATTATGCTCCATCTTGGTGTCAAACTGACCCCACTGAGCACAAAAAACATTAAAATATGTTAATTAGTAGCTCTTCAAGTTTGAGCTTTTAAGACATTGTCACCGGCGCCCCTGGACATAACATACTAAAATTTCAGCCTAATACCTCTTACCGTTTGTCTCCTATAAACAAAAAAATGGCAGTTTTCAAACGGACCCCAGGTTTCCATAGAGTTTGCCTATTGGGGTCAAATTGACCCCAAGCCAATGCATTTCAATAGGGATCAAATGGACCCTAGCTTAAAATAAGCCAAAATAAACAGTTTTCAAGACCATTCAGATAGCAAGGGGACATGGAACTCAAGACCACTTCATACTGGCAGCAGTAATGAAAATTAACCCCTTCACTGCTATTATTTTGTGCCTTTGTATCACGGTTGAAAAAAACCATGAAAATATGCTAAGTATTGGGTCTACAGCTTTGAGCTTGCATCACATTGTCACTGGTAGCTCTGGTCATAACATACTCAAATTTCAGCCAGATATCTCTTATTGTTTGTCTCAAGTGACCAAATAAGTGCAAGGGTGCAAACGCACACAAGGTGTCAATGGAGTTTTCCTGTTTGGTTTACACAAAACTTTTCTGTTTCATTTTTTATTTGTTCAGGTAATGTTAGGTTTCATTTCTTCTGCCTAGTTTTAAGTTTCCTTTCTGGGGTCAGTTTGTGGAGACAAGAAGTCAGGGAATGTTAGATTTCATTTCTTCAGTCTGCGTTTAAGTTTCCCTTCTGGGGTCAGTTTGTGTAGATAAGAATCCTAAGCAAACAAAGAAATGCAAACAAGCCCTGAAGCATTCTAGGCAACAACAAAAGAAATGCAAATAGCAGGCTATAAAGGTGCTAAGTGTCCTTAGTAAATCTGGACTATAAGGCACAGTCAGTAATTTTCAGGAGAGAATTTGCCTTTGGGGTGAATTTGAGGAGCGAAAACAATCCCCATAAAGCAGACTCTTTCATGTATTTCTGTGTGTGTGTATGCTCCCAGGGCTTAGTTTGAAGGTTTTGGGACACAGACTATGTTTTGGGTTTTTCCCACAGGGGTCATATTTACCCCAAAACCAGGCGATTGCAATTATTTTAAAGTCAGAAGGTAAAGGTTAAATCTCAGTTCTTACCTTACATAGCAATAGAATAAACATTGCAATACAAAAATAATTGTCCTTATTATCAGGTTTTAATTTCACATTGTCAAATACTTTTTATAGAGAACCCCTTAATTAATTAATGTTTTCATTGAAGTTATACTGTAACTTTTAGAAAGCTATTTGGGATAAAGGAACTTTACTGCTTCATGTGTTTTAAGACAGTGATACTTTGTTAATGTTCACCTTATGTACTCCATTAAAACCCAGGGTTTGCTAATATAAGAATAATTATTAAGCATTTGTATATCATCAGTAATGTTTCTTGTAGGGGTGGTTATTCAGATTCATGTTTGATCCATAACTGCTCATAATGGGCCATTACAGATTAATCCTTAACTAACAAACGAACTGTGCGGTAATATGCCTGTTGTGGTTTGGTTCTAATTCACAGTAAAAAAATAAATTTCAAAAAATTACTGCACAGGTACAAAATGGCTGCTGGATCATTCTACACATGCATACCCTTTTAAAAATGGCATCAACACTGTCGCCACCATTTTGGGAAAAGGCAGCTGGCCTGTGCATGTACAGAGGCCATTTTCACATGTGCAGACTGGGTACTCTTCCAAAATGCAACCACTATTTTGGAAAAGGTTGTGCATGTGCAGAATGATCTGGTGGCCATGTTGCAGATGTGCAGGGTTTTTTTTAAAAAAAATTAAATTAATTTAATTTTTTTCTAGATTTAAATAAGGATCCATAAATTGTGGAATCCAAATTGAAAATGGAACTGAACTGCAGTTTCCTCCGGCAGACCACCCCTACTATCTGAAACTGAAAAATCATTAATTAGATGTAGGATCCTACATGAAGCGGCTTAGAGAGGAAAGACGAGGGGAAGGGGAAGATAGGGAAAGACATGGGATGTTTTTAAATTAGACACCCCCATGCATGGACACTTGCTGTCCATGTGAGGGAGGTCTCATTTGAATATGGTTGTGTCTGTGTCACGCGCCTGTCTCCCAGTCACGGCCCATCCAGTCTATGCACCGAGGGCAGGGCGGGCGGTGCATAGACTGGGCGACTGTGCTTGGGGGCACTCGTTTGAAATGCCCCCCTACTGCACCAGCTGCAGCCTCTGGACCAGCTTCTCGGGCAGCCCCATGTAGAGTGCGTTGCAGTAATCCAGCCTCGAGATGATGAAGGCATGGATGACAGTGGCGAGGTCAGAGTCTGAGAGATATGGCTGAGGCCGCTGGACAAGATGTAACTGCCAAAACGCACTCCCCACCACAGCCACAACCTGAGATTCCAGGCTGAGTCATGAATCGAGGAGCACACCCAGACTCCGCACTTGAGAAACCATGGGAGGGCGAACCACCCCCAACAAGAGGAGATTCAACCACCCCCAGGTCCCCCAAGCCCTCGCCCACCAATGTCACCTCCATCTTGTCAGGATTCAATTGCAGATGGCTCAACCTCATCCAAGTCCCCAAAGTCAGGCACTGGAAAAATGAGACTGCATGGCTTGGGTCGATGGAAAAGGAGAGGTAGAGCTGAGTGTCATCAGCATACTGATGACACTGCATGCCCTGAAACCACCTCATGATCTCCCCTAATGGCTGCATATAGATGTTAAACAAGAGGGGGGACAGAATGGCACCCTGTGGAACTCCACACGTGAGGTCCCGGGAGGAAGACGTACACTTCCCCAAGACCATCCGGTGA